>PVKA01029998.1:0-27739 GCA_004027165.1 Ctenomys sociabilis
CTCTCCCACACACTGGCTTTGCCTATTCTTATGGTGGATCTGGGGGTCTCAAGAGCATCAGAGAAGTTTTCACTCACTAGACAAGCTTGGCGGTGAGCACTCTGGAAGAGTGAAGGGGTCTCAAGGGTGTGGTAAAAGGTCTCACTCATGAGGAGTGCCTGAGTTTTGGTCTGGATAAGTCCCGTGGGCTCAAGGAAGCCGGAAGCTCTCCCACACACTCGCTGGGTCTTGGCTGGGCTGGTTGTAGCATGTAGGTCAGATGTGCTGGCTCTGGTAGCAGGGAGAGGAGGTTTGCAGAATGTGAAGAAAGGTCTTTCTCGCACAGCTGGCCTGGGCTTAGTCCAGCAGGGGCAGGCCAGAGCAGAAGCTCGCCCCCACACTCGTAGGGCCCAATTTTTCTGATCAAGGAGATTATGTGGCAACAGAGGAAAAGATCGATTATGCAGAGTGTGCCTTAGGAGAGCCACCTGGATATAAAGCATTCTCTCAGGCTTTCACAGAAAGCAAATTGGTCAAGCACTAGCTATGAATCATTCACATGGCTGACACTAACAAAGGATCCACAAACTATAGTACAGGGTTTCAGGATAAATCCTGAGGGAATTTGACTGACTTTGGCAGATACAAGAGTTACATTTCTTGTTATATAGTTCTTGCTTTATCTTGGTCTTAACCATTCAGCAGAAAAGTATAAAAACAAGGTATTAAGCCGGGCGTGGTGGCGCATGCCTGTAATCCCAGCACTAGGGAGGCTGAGGCAGGAGGATTGTTGTGAGTTCGAGACCAGCCTGAGCTACAAAGTGAGCTTAAGGCCAGCCTGAACTGCATAGTGAGACCCTGTCTCAAAAAGACAATAAATAAATAAATAAATAAATAAATAAATAAATAAATAAATACAAAGTATTAAGAAGTAAAGCCATATTAATAGGCTGAGCATTAAATCCTCAAGTCAACAACTTCTGACATTGCCAGTCCTGTGGATAATCCACTACTATTATGAACTACTGGACTATATTGGAATATTTTGCTGAATTAATTTACCTACAATATTTAAATGACAATGGAATACCCTTCTCTGATGAAACTAAACAAAAAAAGGTGATACAAATGAATGACCATTTTGTATTTGTATATTCACAATAGTTAGGATACAGGTACTTTCTCTTAATTCAGTGGATAGAAAGATTTGTACTAATAGTGTTTGTGGACAGGATATCATGTCTGCATCTTGTACTACAAATAACCAATACAAAGACAACAATATGCAAATATTAATTATTCAAACTGTCCTACTAATCTGTTCTGAAACTGTCTCATTGTTGTTTCTCAATAAAATTATTTTTAAAAAATAAGAGAGACTTTGTCTGACCAGTCTGAATAAAAGAATCACTATTACTCTGTCACATTCCCCAATATTAATCATTTTTACTAGTATTCTAGGAAATTTCAAGTATACTAAGCAATCATTGCCCAGCACTCACACATTGTCAAGGATAGTGCTTGTCTCCACTAGCCAGACAAAGAATCTCATGGTTGAGAATGAACTGGAAGTAGTGCGTGCAAAGGATTTTTTTTTTTTTCTCATAAATAGTGGTAGGGCCAGGAAGATAGCTCAAGAGACTATGTACTTCACTGGCAAGCTCAAGGCCCTAGGTTCAATCCCCAGTACCAAAAAAAAAAAAAAAAAAAGTCATAAATTAGCACTAGGCTAAGCACTGAGAAAGTCTCATCCAAGAAATCGTAAGTTCAAAACATTGAAGTTGAACTTTTTCTAGTGGTAAGTGAAACTGAGGGCAAAGCTTTAAAATCTTAGCAATGCAAAAATATCCACCATATATTCATGTTACTTTGCATCCAATAAAAATTAGGCACAAATGTAAATTCAAGATCAACCTGTAATACTAGCAAGGCCCTATCTCAAAACACTGCCACAAAAAAGAAGCAAAAAATAAAAACAATTATGGAAAATAATAAATAACTCAAAACTAAGCATAATGCACATACTATCAGAATTATCAAATAAAAATATTTATGAGATTATCATTGTACTCTATATATTCAAATTTTTGATTAGCAACAAGAAAGATATTTATAAAAGATCCAATAAATTTTTAAAAGTTATAACTATAATTTATGAAATAAAATGTGGAATTTAATTTATGGTACATTATTATTTAATGACACAGTGGAGATTTAATGACATGAAATTTGAAAATGCAGAGCCTATGCAAAATAAAAGGGCTGGCTAAATAGCTCAGTGGATTAAAGTACCTGTAAGCAAGGGCAGGGGCCAGGGTTCGATCCTGGGGCCTGCTGTGCTGGCCCTACCCCAGGGGCTTGGTGTGACTGCAATTGAGGCTGTGCGTGGTGACAAGCAACTATAATCCCAGCTGTTGGGAGGCTGTAGACAGGCAGATCACTACAAGTCTGATCTAGTAGTGAAACCCTGAAGAGCCTGTAGGTCCTTCCCTAAAAAATACAAATAAATAAATAAAACATAGAGACATCTGCTATAATAATGTCTGTAAGTATAATATCATGTATGCACCTTGTATGATACCAAAACATTACGAAAACTGTTTGCAATGTATTAGTTTATCGAATCTGTCCTATTAATTTGTCTTGAAACTGTCTCATTGCTATTTGTTCTTCAATTAAAAAATAAAATAAAATAAAAAACAGAGAAAACAAGTCTTTTTTTATACGTGAAAAATCTATAAGCATAGAGCTGGCAAGATAGCTTGCAGTCTAAAGCACCTGCTTAGGCAAGCTCTCAGGAACCGTGATTCGATCCCCAGCACCACCCGCCCCCAGGGCAGGCTGAGCTGACCCCTCCCCCCCCGCAAAAAAAGAGTCCATGATGTGTAGGGAGACACTGTAATAAATAAATAATTTTTTTAAAAAATCTAGCATAATTGAGATAGACTAATCTACATAGACTCAGATATCACTAAAGGAAAGAAAAAAATCTCTGAAAAAGTAGAGGACTTTCTCCCAAGTTTGATGAAGACTGTAAAGGCAGAGACCCAGAAAGATAAGAACGAGAATCATAGAAAAGAACTACCATGGCACACCATAACAAAACAGTTGGAAGCCAAAGTGTTTTACTTTTTATTTAATTTTCATTTTTAGTACTACATGTTTGCAGTGCATAAGGATTACAATTATCATGATATGCTGGTACACGTGTATAACACATCTTAGACTTTCACATCCCTTCCCCTCTTCTCCATGCTCCCCTTCCAACTCTTGGTGCTTTTCCCATTTGCAAGATATCTGTCTCTCTGTCACCTATTGTCTTTTCCGTTTGCTTTTATTTTGGATTTCTCATACAAGAGAAACCATATAGTATTTAAGTTCATGTGTCTGATTTATCTCATGTAATAGCATAGTCTCCAGTTTAGTCCATTTTCTTAAAATTAGTCATATTTTTCTGCTTTTAGTAGAATAATGTTCTATTGTGTACAAATACCATATCTTATTGATTCATTGATCTGTTGGTGGATATAAACGTCACTTTCAAAAGTTAGAAAAGCTTTGGTGCTATAAACATGGGTATGTGTGTATTGCTATGATGTGATATGATTTTTTTTAAGAATTCCTAAAAGGGAAATGCCTGGATCAAATGAAATTTCTGCTTTTAGGTATTTAATAATTTTCTTGCTGATTTCCATACTGGTTATACGAGTCTGCACTTTCACTACCAGGGTAGAAGGCTGCATTCCTTGCACATCCCCACTAACATTTGAATTCCTGGAGTTCAGATGGAATTGCAGTGTTGTTTTAATTTACATTTCTTAGTGTTCAGAGACTTTGAACATTTTTTTCATGCATTTATTTGTATGTGTTCTGTGAACTATCTATCCATTTCAGTTATTTTTTAACTCATTATTAACTTTATTGAAAATCAATAATAACTATATACCAAATTAAAAATTGTAGACAAATATTGAAATGTGAAAGATATAACATGTGTGCATAGTGAATTTTATTTATTTGTTTGATTGTTTGTTTGTTTGTTTGTTTTCAGTACCAGCGATTGAACTCAGAATCCTGTGCATGCAAGACAGGTACTTATTCTACTGAGCTATCTCCCCAGCCAGAGTGAACTTTAGAGAAATGTTTCTGAAATGAATACATAACATCAGATTAATAATATATTTCACATTGTAAAAAACTATTTACAAACTTAAATGAATATAACAATAAAAATTGTCTAAAATAAATGTGAAAAAGCGTTTGCAGATCAGTCATATAATAGTTCACTCTGTGACAAAAATCAAGAAACTTATATTCATATAATTAGAATTCTCGAAGTAAAAGGGAGAAGGCAGTAAATATTTAAAGATATAAATTTCTGAATTTAAAAAATATTAGCTATGGAAGAACAAAATTAAATAGCATCTTACTCCACATTATAAATAAAAAGAACAAGTAGGTAAAAAACTGGACTAATTAATTTAAAGGACTGAAAAGAAAAAGAACTGTCCTCACTGAATTTTATACTTGCAAACATACCTTTGAAAACTAAAAGTAAATATTTTCTAGTTATGCAAACTCAAATTTTCTAATACCTCCAGATGCAGCATATAGAAAATAGCAAAGAGCATAGTCCAGAAGGCAAGAGAAGTTGCTGTACAGTCCTGGATAAGAAATACAGAGCTCTCAAAGTGGCAGTTATGTAGGACTATGTAAAATATATTAGATGAACCCATTTAAAAGGTCATTGAAGATTACCACCAAACATATCAATGTTTTTTGGAGGGATTATAACAATTTTATTGAGAAACAAATAACAATGTGACAGTTTCAAAACTGATTAATAGGACAGTTTCAAAATTAATACATTACCTTTGGTTGTCTTAGTGCTTATTCATAGTACAAGATGCAGACATGATATCCTGTCCACAAATACTATTAGAACAAATCTTTCTATTCATTGAATTTAGAGAATGTAGCTTTTGAATTTAGAGAATGTAGCATTGAATTTAGAGAATGTATATTTTGAATATACAGTTACAAGATGGTCATTTATTTGCATACCCTTTTTTGTTTAGTTTTCCCAGAAAAGGTTATTCCATTATCTTTTAAATACTGTAGGTACATGAATTCAGCAAAATATTCCAATATAGTTCAGTAGTCCATAATAATAGTGGGTTATCTGCAGAACTGGCAAAATCAGAAGTTGCTGACTTGAGAATTTACAGCTCAGCCTATTAATATGTCTTTACTTTTTATACTTCGTTCTTATACTTTTCTGTTGGATGGTAAATATAAAGGAAGACCCATATAACAAGAAATGTAACCTTTGTATCTGACAAGGTCAGTCAAATCCCCTCAGGATTTACCCTGAAACCTTGTCTGTGGATCCTTTGTCAGTGTCAGCCATGTGGATGAGTCACGGCCATTGCTTGACCCATTGGCTCTCTGTGAAAACTTGAGAGAATGTTTTCTCATGTGACTCTCCTTAGGCACACTCTACATCATTGACCACTTTTCTCTGTGGCTCCATAATCTCCTTGATCAAAAAGTTTGGGACACAACTGAGGTACAGGATCTTACGATATAGGTTCTCCTATGTCCTGAGTCTTCACTGACCTTGAAAGGCTAGGGCCCAAATGTTGGCTGACCTTGCAGCCCTTCTTTTTCTCTAATTTTTGGTCTGAAAACTTAAGTTGTTAAGTTCTCTTCACCAGAAGAGAAGCTTATTATTATTACCCTACAACACAGGCTGTTGAGCTTAACCTCACATTAATATCAATCTTACATGACGTTATATACATATTTTTTCTTATGTGTGTATATGTGTGTGTAAAAGACAAAGAAAAACTAACATGAAGTCAACAGAAAATTTTAAAGTTTCTAATACTAGGAGAAAATATCATACCTTGTATTATAAGTAGACTGTTAGCAAAAGATACAGTATAAATCGTGAAACAATTAAAATTAAACAATATTCAGAAAATTAAATATTAATTCAAAATTGCATTTTTCAAAATAATATTCAAAAATTAAAATTAAATTGTGAGTCCACTAAGAGGCCAGACATAGTGTATCATATGTAAGGATCTGTGATCAATTCAGAGTACTCACATAGTATTTGATTAGGTTAATATATACAGAAATATAAACTAAGGAAAAAGTTTTTATGATGGTAAAAAATTACTAAGAATAAAACATAACAAAAATATTGCAATGGCAAATATATGACCAGCACTTTTAAAAGTTTGGGGATAGGATATCGCACAAAGTTCTAGTATGTGGTGGACACGGACAGTGTCCATGATGCTTACTGGTGGCTAAGCATCACTTGTGGAACTGAGCTACTGCGATTTCCTTGATATCCACCCTGGAGACTGGGACAGAATCATGACCCATTGGATACAGGAGAAATCCATTTGTAGAGTGTGCTGATGAAAATATTTTGCTGCTGTATAGAAAAGAACTGAAAGTCTGCTTTTGTATACCTCTTTTTCTCTGGTGTTTAATTGTTTGCCCTTTCTGGTGGGTTCTTTCTATTGTCATTCATGGAGTTGTCATTTTGATCCCTCTCTAGAATATCTTTCAGTAGTCTGTGTAGGGTTGGTTTTGTTGTCATGAAATTTTTTAGTTGTTCTTTGTCATGAAAATATTTCTGCACTAAACTTGAAAGAGAGTTTTTCAGGGTGTATAAGTCTGGGTTGGAATTTGTTTTCTTGCAAGACTTGAAGTACTTTGCTCTGTGCTCTTCTTAACTTGATGATTTGTGAAAAGAAATCTGCTGTTATTCTGATGGGTTTTCCTTTAAATGTGATCTGTTCCTTTTCTCTAGCAGCCTTTAGTATACTGTTCCTGTGCTGAATGTCTGGGATCTTGATTATTATACGTCTGGGAGTGGTTTCAATTGGATTGATGTTATTTGGAGTTCTGTATGCTTCAGTTCTCTGAATGTCAGATTGTTTCCTCATATTTGGGAAGTTTTCTGCTATTACTTCTGTTCATATTCTTTTTATTGACTCCTTCTTTCTCACTGATGCCTATTAGTCTCACATTGTTCATGTTTACATTGTCTTACAGATGTTAACTTATGTTTTCCTGCATCCTAGTTGTTTTAATTTTAAGAGATCTTTTCTTACCTTTTCATTAGTTGCAATGGTGTCTTCAAGATCTGAAACTCTATCTGCACTTTCATTTAATCAGTTTGCCAGATTATGATTGAAATTTTAGTTTTCTACATATGACTGTGATCTGCTTCATACATTCTATTTCTTTCCTATATTGCTTATTTAAGGATTTCATCATTTTTCTATTCTCCTCTATTTTTTTTGTCTACTTTAGAAGCAATTAGCACTTCTTTCATTATAGTTATCCTTTCTTCTTTTACTTGAAAAATTATTTCTGATCTTATTTCCTCTATGCCTTTCTGCAGTTGTTTCTTTACTTCAGAAGCTATTATTGCAGAGATTTCAGGTGTGTGCTTTCCTATTTCTTCTTTGCTACTGTCTCATGCATTTGTTCTGGGTGGGTTCAGGGCCTGAGAATGCATTTTGCTTCTTCTCTTTGTAATTGTATATAGCACTGTCTTCTGACTTTTGGTGTAGAGATTTGGTGCAGTTATTACCTTAGCAACAGGTTTGGATCTACCAAATTCAAACTTGTCCAGGTGGGTGTGACTTGGGTCTGGCTGCTGTACTCCACTTCTTCCTGTGGAAGCCATTGGAAATGAATCTGCTGTGCCATTCTACAAAATGTTCTACTCCTGGATCAGCTGGGTGGGTCTCCTGGATCAACTGTGAGGGTCTTGCCTCTAGCCTGTCTGCAGGGAGTTCTGCTGCAGGGTTTCACACTGGCTCTGTCTGATGGAGGAAGTTCTACTCACATGTTGGGCCTGTTCACTGGCTGGAGTGAGGGTCTGGAAGTCCCTGAGAAGTCTCACTAATATTCCAGGCCTGGGTGCCCGCTGGAGTGACATTTATTTTTTGATTCTGTCTCTTATGGGGATACAGTCTAATAATTTTGAGTTCTTTGTATATTCTACATATTACATCTCTGTCTGAAGAATGTATGGTAAAAACTTAATTTTGTTCTGTAAGCTATCTCTTTACTATTAGTTGTTTTCTTTGCTGTGAAGAAGCTTTCTGAATCTAACATAGTCCCACTTATTAATTCTCGGTGTTATTTACCTTTTTCATTGGGGTTCTGTTCAGAAACTCCTTATTTATGTCTGTGTATTCAAGAGTTTTATCTATCTTAATCTTCCAAAGGACCTTTTTGTTTTAATATTCAGATATTTGATTCGTTTTTAATTTTAGTTTAATATATGATGAGAGATATGGGTTTGAATTCACTCCTCTGAATATGGAAGACCAGTTTTCCCAGCAGTGATTTTTTTTTTTTTTTTTTTTTTTTTTTTTTTTTTTTTTTTTTTTTTTGGTCTTTTGAGACAGGGTCTCACTATGCAGTTCAGGCTGGCCTTAAGCTCACTTTGTAGCTCAGGCTGGTCTTGAACTCACAACAATCCTCCTTCCTTAGCCTCCCAAGTGCTGGGATTATAGGCCTGCGCCACCACGCCCAGCTTCCCAGCACCATTTTTTAAAGACTCTATCTTAACTGTAGTGTATGTTTTTGGCATCTTTGCCAGATATCAGATAGCTGGATGCACCTGGAGTTATTTCTGTATCCTCTGCTTTATTCCATTGATCCACATATGTTTCTGTGCCAATACTGTGCTGTTCTTTAATTACTGTAGCTTTGTAATAAAACTTGGAATATGGGATTGGGATGTTTCACCCTATTTTGCTCCTGTGATCCAGGACTGGCTTGGCTCTGTTAGGCCTCTTCCGGTTCCATGTGAATTGTAGATTGCTTTCCCTAATTTTGTGAGGAATGTTCTTAGTTTTCTGTTTTTAATTGCAGTAAATCTATGTATTAGTACTGGAAATATGATTTTTTAAGTAATCTTCATTGTGCCTAGCCATGAATAGGTGACATCATTTATTTTCTGCTGTCCTTTCCAATCTTCTTTTTCAGAGTACTATAGTTTTCATTGCAGAAGTCATTACTTCTTTTGTTAGTTTAATTACGATTGTTAGTGAAGTTAATATATATTTATATTGTATTTTAGAAAAGAGTCTCCAGGGTCTATGGGGTCTCACTATATAGATCAGACTCATAGTGATCCTCCTCTTTACAGCCTTCCAAATGCTGGGATTACAGGCTCGTGCCACCATGCCCAGTCTCAATTGCCAACTCAGCATGCCCCAAGGGCAGGGCTGGCATGGCAGGCAACTCCTGGCTCCTGTATCTGCCTAAGCAGGCACTTTAATCCACTGAGGTATTTGGTTTTTTGTTTGTTTGTTTGTTTGTTTGTTTTACTTTGCTTTTGGCAGAACCAGGGACTGAACTCAGACCCTTGCGCTTGCAAGGGAAGCGCTTATTCTTTTGAGCCATCTCCCCAGCCCCATCCGCTGAGGTATTTGGCCAGCCCTATTGATGCTAATATAAATAGTATTGTTTTCCTAATTTCACTCTCTAGAGGTTCATTATGTAGAGTAAGGAATGCTATTGACTTTTGTGTGTTGATTTTGTATCCCACACCTTACTGAATTTGATTAAGATTCTAAGAATCTTTTTGTAAAATTTTTGGATCTCTCTAGTTAGAGTTCATGTCAAGAATGAATCAAAATAGCGCATTATTTTTCTTTCTTATACTTTTTTTTTTTTTTTTTTTTTTTTTTTTTTTTTTTTTTTTTTTTTTTTTTTTTTTTTTTTTTTTTTTTGCTTTGCCTGATTGCTTTGGCTAAACTTCTGACTACTATTAGTGATAGTGGCAATAGTGGACATCATTGTCTTGTTCTTGATTTTACAGGAAAAACTTTTAGTTTCCCCCATCTAATATAATGATATCAGTAGGCTTGTGGTAAGTGTCTCTTGCCAGATGAAGAAAAGGTTCTTCTATATCTGTTTTCTTCAAGGTATTTTTAAAAATCATGAATGGATGATGGATGTTTGTTAAAAAATTTTTCTGTATCTGTTAAGATAATCATCTGAGTTTTGCCCTTGCTTCTATTTATGTGCTATATTACATTTAGTGATTTTCACATGTTAAACCATCATTACCTCCATGGGATAAAGCACACTTGGTCCTGATACATGATTATTGGTCCTTTTAAATGATTTATTATACATGTATGTTACTTATAAAAATAAGATACATGACCTGAATAACATAAAGGTCAGGAGACAGAAAGGGAAAATATGATTTGCTGCATTCTGTTTGCCAGTATTTTGCATTTAGTAAAGAGATTGGCCTGTCATTTTCTTTTCTGTTGAATCCTTATTTTGTTTTGGAATTAAGATACAGCTGGATTCCAGAATTACTTCTGTCTCAATTTCATTATTTTTTTGTCTTTTTTTTTTTTTTTTTTGAGACAGGGTCTCACTCTGCAGTTCAGGCTGGCCGTAAGCTCACTTTGTTGCTCAGGTTGGTCTCAAACTCACAACAATCCTCCTGCCTCAAACCCCCCCCCCCACCCCAGTGCTGGGATTACAGGCATGCGCCACCATGCCCGGCTGTCTCAATTTCACTGAAGAGTTTGAGAAGTATCAGCATTCTTACAGAACTCAACAGTGAATCTGTCTGATTCTTGTCATTAGTTGGTAGATTTTCTTTTACTATTGACTCAATTTCATTGCTTGCTGTTGTTTTTCCAGGGATCTTTGGGTTCCAGGTCCATTTTGCTATTTCATATGGATGCAGGTATCCATCAGTTTTATCTGGATTCTCCAATTCATTGCAGTACAGATTTTCAACACAGTTACTAATAATCTTCTGGATTTGGGTGGTGTCTGTTGTGATTTTCTAATCATTTCTAATTACATTAATTTGCATCTATTCATTCCATTTTTTGCTAAAATTTGCTAAGGGTTGACCTATTTTGATTATTCTTCTGAAGAACTAGATATTCAACTTGCTCTTGTTCTGTGGGAGTTTTTTTAATCTCCATTTCATTGATCTCTGTTCAGATGCATGCAATTTCCTAACTTGTACTAGCTTGGGACTTGGATTTGGGTTGTTCTTGTTTTCCAGGACCTTGAGACACATAATTAGATTATTTATCTGGCATGACTTGATTTTCTGATGTGAGCTTTGAGAGCTACCCTCTTCCTTGCTTTCACTGTGTACCTTGAATCCTTATATAGTTATGCTGACAGTATTGTATTGTATAAGAAAATGGAAATAGGAAATATGCAATTTTTTCATTGATTTTTTTCTGTGACCCTCTGATTCCTCAAAAGTATGTTATTTAATTTAAGTGTCTGTGTAATTTTCAAGATTTTTTCTATCATTTATTTCTACTTTCACTGCACTATGATCTTATAAAATATATAAGAGAATTTTAATTATTTTGTATCTACGTCCATGTGCTTCTGGGAAGACTGTGCATTCCTATTGAGAGTTTTACTTAAAGATACTGGCTTACGCGCTGGTGGCATAGTGGTGAGCATAGCTGCCTTCCAAAGATACTGACCTGCTCTTGTCAGTGGACATCTTTCTGTTGCTGGTTTTGTTGTTTCTGCCTCAGTTTAACTAGTCACCCTTCTTGGGATATTCATTCTGTTGACTTTTCGACTTCATTGTCTTTTCCACAATACTCTTGAATTTATTTTTATTAGCAATTTGTTGCTTTTCTCTCACAGCTTTTAAATTCAAGTAGGTACTCAAGAGTAACTGTTTCAATGAGCAAATGTATTATTTTTACTATTTAAACATTTTAAAAGATAATTGTTCGAAGACATGTAGTGACAATGTAGCATGTTTATTGTATACAAGTAATACTTATGAAAATAAAGCACATGATCTCAATTTCCTGTTTTTGAAAACATGTTTTATTGAAACAGAGACACTCACTGACTTCTATAATGTCTATGTGAGCATTCATAGCAGAAGAGTAGAATTTAGGGGCAAAGTTATAGTACTAGGTACCAAACTTTTATATTGAAGGAAAACAAAACCATTAAACATTGAAAAATACCACTAAGCTTGTACCTAGAAAGAAACTTCTAACACTTTTATGTAAATATAAGAAAGAAGATATCAAATAAGTGACATGAACTTCTACGTAAGAGTGGAGTAATTGTCACAGACTTTTGGGGCTTTCAAAACCTAAAATACATTTCATCTTCTCTTTAAAGTTTATTAATATAGGGTATAGAACATAGTATAATCTATTTTACTTAATAGATATGTATACAATATGGTGTTCAACAGCAGCAGAATATGCATACTAAATGCCTTTGGAAAACTGGCCATATTCTGAACTATAAAATAATTCTCTACTAATTCAAATGCATTGATAATGATACAACATGAGTGACTTGATCCAATTTAAATTAAGTTAAAAATCATATCAAATATTATTTGAAAAATTTCCAAGTATTTGGAAACAAATTGATATGATTCTATATAATTAGTGAGTCAAAACATAAACTGAAAGGAAAATTAGAAATTACATTGTGCTAAATGTGGAGACAAAATACTAAATGTAATTGAAATGCTACTAAAGTTTTACTCATGGGAAACTTTATTACTAAAAGCTATTATTAAAAAGAAATAAATGGGAAATAAACGACTTCAGTCTCCACGTTAAGAAACTATTACCAATAGGGATAAATTAAACTCAAAGTAATAGAATAAAGAATATGACAAATGTCAGAGAAGAAAGCAATGCCTTAGGAAAGAGAAAATCAATAGAGAAAAATAAATGAAACCAAAAGTCAGTTCTCTAGGAAGATCAGTAAACCTTGTGAACTAATAGCCAAAACATTTAAGAAAAGACACAGTGAGGAATCAAATCTCACAACTGTCCAATTATTAAAGGATAATGAGAAACTATGCACAACCATATATCTATAAATTCACAACTTAGACTAAATCAAAAAGCAAAAAGAATTCACACAACTTATACACACATTCTTATAGAAATTGAATTACAATTTCTGTAAGATCATTTTCTATCTGTCCTGTTAGTGAGGGAAGCATTTCTCACCCTACATCACATAATCTGATAAATTTATAATATATCACACTGAACAGATGAGATTAGGAGCAGTTTATCAGGTGCACATATCTGTGGCCCCCAGACAATGACCCATCATGTTACACAAGCGCACTCTGAAATAACATTTGGGAAGCACAAACAGCAGGGAATATTAGTGGCAGAATTTGTAGTGAAAACAGGATGGAATGGTTTGTGATTTCCATGGAAGATACTAATGCTTTGTTTCAAAATTTTGCCTGGCAAAGAGGTAAAACATGTTAGGTTGGGGCAATGTGGAGTGAGCCAATCTAGCTGATAAGGAACCAGCTGGGCAGAGGACCTTTCCCAAACAGTGAGTGGCATATCGGGTAACAGCAGGGAAATTCCCCATCATGCATTCTGAGCCTCTGTGAGGCTCCAAATTGGCAATGTTACTCGTAGAATTTCAGGCCTTACAGGACAAGGCCCAGTTCTGTCTATGATGCTAGCTTATTGTGATGAAAAGGCAGAGAAAGATGTTACAAAAGAAAAAGCCTACATACCAAGATCCATAATTGATATAAATCAAAACTTGTAAACAAAATTTTAACAAATAGAACGTAACAATATGTAATGATAATGCAATACTTTAAAAGTATAGTGTACCCTGGAAATACAAAGCCATTGGAATATTCAGGACCCAAACCATCCTAGGTGTGTAACAGCAAATGGATACTTCAGCCCATATACTTTCATTTCGTAGTTGCCCACGTAATAGTTCCTGTTCCAGTTCTAGTTGCTTCTGGTCTCCTAGAAACAGCTGGACATTGTGATATAAAGCTGGTCACTATGGTATGTATTATAAGAACGAATCACTGATTGACAAACATTCTGTCTCTGTATTTCCTGACTGCTTATGCCGTATCAGCCCTAAACCACCTGATGTTCTAGGAATGAGCTCCATCAGTGCTCGTGGACATAAAGAAATATGCCTCCAAAACCTGGGTGTCATCTCAGTGTCTCTGCTCACCGTTGTGGATGTAGTGGCACACTGCGACCCTAGGTGCTGAGGAGGCTGAGCCAGGAAAATGACAAGTTTGAATCCAGCCTTGGCAACTGTAACTTAGTAAAATCCTGTATCAAAACAGGAAAAAAGACTGGGCGTGTTGTTAAATATTAAGGCTCTGGGTTCAATCTCCAGTACCACAAAACTAAATAATTGAATAACTATGAATGTAAATATAAATTAATTGAAGTAATATACCTTATAAATAAATTTTAAATTGTATATTCATTTAAGTAGACACAGGAAAAGCATTTACAACATCTAACACCCATTCCTGGTTTTTAAAAAAATCATGCCAAGAGAAGAGAATAAAAGGGCCAGCCAAATAGCTCAGTGGATTAAAGCTCCTGCTTAGGCAGACTCAGGGGTCAGGGATTCAAAACCCACATTTACAGTGTGGCCCCACCCCAAAGGCACACTGAGACAGCGATTGAGACTGGGTATGGTGGCACGCGCCTATTATCCCAGCACTTGGAAGGCTGTAAACAGGAAAATCACTATGAATCCAATCTAGCAGTTGAGACTCTGAAAGTGAAGACCTTTCCTTAAATACAGAAAAATAAAATAAAATAAAGAAGAGAATAAAAAAAGGAGAAAAATCCTCAGACAAAAAAAAATCATAAAAAGTCAACATCTAGCACCATATGTAATGATAAAAAATTCAATGTTGTCCCCTTTAGGTTCAAGAATAATAGATCAAAAGCAAACTTGCAATTCTCACCACTTCTATAAACATTGTAATAAAAGTTCTGGCCAGTGTTAATTGGTAAGAAAAATAAATCATAAAAAGTACATAGTTTTAAAAAATTCTGTTTATTGACAGTTAAGTAGATAATGCTTACAGGAAATCAACAAAAGACCTATGAAACAATTACGTCCATGTACAAAAGACCTAGAATACTCAAAACAATTTGGACAAAGAATAGTATGCTAAAGGACTAATGTTACCTGGCATCAAGACCCACTGAAACGCTGCCATAATCAGAACTGATGTGCTGTCCTTTCTGCAGTACTCTGTTGGTGAAAGCAAGTTAAAAGGCCCAGCAGATTCATGAGAGGGGGAAAATACTCCACTCTTGTCGAGAGGGGCTACAGCCATTTGTGAGGATCACAAATACTGGGAAGGGAATCATTGAGCAATGTTTTTTTAGTACTGGGACTCGAACCCAGGGCCTCCCCACTGAACTAGAATCCCAGGTTTTCTTATTGTTGGTTTTAACATAGTCTTACTAACTAACTAAATTGCTCTGGCTGGGCTTGAGATGTGGTCCTCCTGCCTCAGCCTTTTAGAGTGCTGGGATTATAGCAATGCAATATCACTCCCAGCTAATTGAGGCTATTTTTTTTTTTTTTTTTTTTTTTTTTTTTTGCAGAACCAGGGATTGAACTCAGGCCCTTGCACTTGCCAGACAAGCGCTTATTCTACTGAGCCAACTCCCTCGCCCCCATAATTGAGGCTATTTTTGTAATCAGTATATGTCAGGATTATTATTAATTCTGAAATTTAATTACATAATGCATTATAATCAATTGCAGTTATTACCCTTAACTGATACTCAAGTTATACATATGTAGGAAGAGGGTTCCTATGCTTCAACTCTTCAGACTGTAAACTGCACTTCTCAGAATCACTTTCAGTATGAGATTAGATTTATCTAACATTTGAATTTGAAAGGGAAAGCAAATGTTCAGTGGTTTCACAAACTTCTCCCCAAGCTCCTACATGGCTCAGTTTAGGTAGCCTGACACATTCTGAAGTCCTTTGTAGGTTCCTACTTCTCCAGCCATGCTGGGATGAAGCTGAGGACACTGGTGTTGTGGCTCTTTGGTTTCTTTCCAGCTTTGTCATGTGCATGTGAATAAAACTTTTTACAATAAATCATCTTATTCCCATAATAGTAGTTATGACTCTCATATGTGTCTGGGCTGGAAAAAAAACATTCTTAAAGCTGGTTTCTGAGTAATTTATTATGCAACAATACATTCTGTGGTCAAACTCATTTTTCTTTTTCTGTCTCTTTTTCTTCCTTTCTTTCCTTCCTTCCTGTGTTCCTTCCTTCCTTCCCTCCTTTCTTTTTTTCTTCCTTTCTTCCTCATCTTCTTTCTAGGTTAAGGCATTCTAAGTTTGGTTTATGCTATTCCTGCCCAAAACTAGATTCAACCAATTCTTCAGCAATCACCTGTTTACAAGTCACTTAGAATAGTTCCTCTCTGACTACATGATTTATCAGTGATTGTTCCTATGACCATCTGACAAATCATGTTTCTTTGCTCACTGTTCCTCTATTATAATATTGGTCAGTGAGAGTAAAGTCTTTGTTTTGTTCTTCTTTGTATTCTTTGTGCTTAGAAAAGCACAGCAGAAGCTCTCAGAAAGTTGCTAAAAGGATAAATGAATGTTTTTTCAGTCCACATGTCTTTTTTCAATTTTAGACAAATAATACAGTTATCACACACAGGGCACAACTTGTGCTCTGCATAAATAAAAAGACGACATTCACACTGCAATTGATGAAACTGTCACCCTAGGATGGTACATAGCCTCCTTAGCCATCCACAGTAGTCTTATTCCCCGCTCAATGGGCCACTCTCATACAATTGTCTCTAAACATTTCATCTCAACATAAAACATCTGAGCTCATTGCTGTTATATATTGCACTGTTCACCTCTCTGGAGTTTCCTTATGTCTTTCAGTATCTCCAACACAATAGAAAAACACCCATGTAAGGCAGAAAGCTGAGATGCCTCCTCTAACATCCTTTTCCTTCAGACACATAATGAGTTAGTGTTAACCTTCACAGGTCTTGCATCAATCTCCTGCTCTCTATTTCTTATTACTATCTCCAAGTTTAGGATCTCTTAGGGGCTGGAAGATGGCTCAGTGGTATCAGCACCTGCCTGGCAAGTACAAGGTTCTGAGTTCAATCTGAGTTCAATTCAAAACAAAACAAGATCTCATCATAGCTCACGTGTTCTATTTTCAGTTTCACCCAGATGACATCCAACCTCCACAAAGCTTGTGAAAGCCATCTTTACAGCTCAAAGCCAGTTCAGCTTTTCTGTCATTTCTATCCTTCAGTAACTGCCTGTGAGGAGGCCATGCTCCTCAGCCAGGGTGTGAAGCTGGCCCTTACTCTCCTCTCCAACTTCATCTCATCGTGTGACCCAAACTCTTACACTTAACTTTTGAGTTACATTAGATGTTTGAGGTCCCTGAGCATTCTTTCCTTGTAATTCAAAACTTAATTGAATCAATCCTTCTTTCATAATATCTCTTTCAGTTTGCTCCAGATATTCAACTTGTTTTCCTCTGTAGATCCTATGTTTACCTTTAACACAACTTCTTTTTGATCTGTGGTCCTTGTTCTAATTTGGAACTTCTCTAAAATTCTTTTTTTTTTTTTTTTTTTTTTCATGGAACCAGGGATTGAACTCAGGCCTTTGAGATTTCCAGGCAAATGCTTATTCTACTAAGCTATCTCCCCAGCCAATTTTTTTTCCCTAAAATACTTAACTCCTTAGGAGCAAAAGCCATATCATGCCCTCACCCCATCCCTTCATTTGCTTAGTGCTTACCAAAGTTCCTCAATAAACACTGTGAACACTTGATAAATGGTTATAGAAAGGTGAATGGATTTAGAAATAAATAGGAAATGATTTTTATTCCGTTACGATTTTTTTTATCCAAACAATAGTGTAAGAACTACCAAAAACTGAAATCCCAGAAACTCACATTTCCATAAAAGTCTTCATTGGAAGGCTGGTTAACACTAGAACACTTCTCAGTGTCTTAATAATGAGTTCATAAGCACAGAGATTATGTTCCAATCTTAACATCCTGGCTATCATTTCCCTGAGTGTGTCTATGGGCGATACCACTTTAGGGGAGAAGTAAGTCATTCAGCATGTGGATAAAACAGAAGACAGATATCCAACCAAACTAGCTAAAATAAGAGATTTTGTGATTTGAGCAAACTCAAGTTAAAAAAAAAAAAAAAAAAAAGTTTGGAACTATTAGGAGATCTCGGCTCATCCAGCACATTACTAATTTCTACATGGAAAGGCTCATTTCATTCGTCAGCACCTGTGTTCACTGTTTGAAAGTGAGTCTCACGCCTGCCTGATTCTGAAGGAGGTGCAAGAGGAAGTGGTAAAGGAAAAGAAGACGGTGCCAGAGGAGCAGGAAGCAACCGCCAAGTTTAGACTGAAGTTTTAAGGGGAAATAGTTTGCAGTGTCTCAAGAGATTTAGTCATAGTACAGGTTAGTAATAATTTTTCAATTGTTTTGAAATTTGTTCATTTTTCTCCTACTTTTAATTTCTAACAGAATTTCCTGTCTACCGTGCATTATTTAGTTTCAAGGTATTACGGAGGGTTAAATTACAAATTTAGATCAAAGGTATCAGACATCACACTGCAAGTACTTCCTCACAACAGCGCGGCCCGCTCTGTCCAGAGCATTCTTTTATATTCTCTTTGCTTTTTTACTTTCCCCAAACTCACTCTGAAGAGCCAGTTTTTCCCTCATTCTTCACTTTTAATTTTTTTCAAATAAAGTTTGCCCACTGCTTTCTTCACATTCAATTCAATTATTTGTTCAAGTTGAAAAAAACTTGGAATCCAACTCCAGAAGGAAAGAAAAGCACCCCAGAATCTGCTAGCCTTTGGCTGGTGGTTCATTTTTACAGCGTGTTACCAGATAATATTCTGGTGTAGCCAGGAGAGCTGATTCTCCCCCGCCCCCATAACACACACACACACACACACACACACACACACACCAGGAAGCTAGGATAATACTGAATATTTCTCTTTCCAAGAAATCTTGAGAAAACTGGAATATTACAGTAAGAGTGCATTGCAGGCTTGACTTTGAGTGGGTCTGCTGCAGTATAACTGTTAGGTGACACCAAGTAGCTCTGTGCTTTTGCAGACTCAAAACAAAACCAGTGAATTCAGTACAGTATCCCCACAGTAGTCTATTTTGCATAAGAACAATGGTGACAAACATTCATTGCTTATCACAAGTAAAAAAGTCAGTATGTATATTAACACATGATTAAAATTGAGATGCTAATAAAAATAATCACATCACTACAAACCACATTTTTTCATAAAATTTTTGTGTTGATGACTGAGTGTCTGTAATTAAAGAAAGTCTTCAGACTAAAGGAATAAGAACTATTCACAATAAATTCCACTGATTTGAAGGGATTGGGGTAGATAAAAATGTTTGATGTTTTATCAAATTCAAATTACTAGATTTAGAATTATAATATAGCTACGGAGGTTCTTTATGTTTAACTGAATTGATGCTTTAATATTAAAAAGAACATATTTGGTGGAATAGGAGGACACTATACACAAAATAAGCTAGCCACAGAAAGACAAACACTATGTTTCACTTCTAGAATTTAAGAGTTTCTAGAAGGGTGTTCTTATGGGAAAGCAAACAAGGGATAGGGAAGGACAAAGGGAGGGAAGGGAAAAGAAAAAAGAATAGAAAGGAAAAAATAGAGGCAGAGCTTCTATAAATGGGAAGGGAAAGAAAGGTTGAAGGGAGGGATCCTGGGAGAAACAAAAGAGGGAAAGAGGAAGATAGAGAGGCTGACCAAATGAACCAAATTAGACTGGAGAAATAAATTCTAAGGACACATTCCTATGCTTGGTACCACAATTTAGAACAATAGTGTGCATATTTCAAAGTTACTAAAAGAACAGATCTGTAACATATCATCATGAGGAAATAAATTCCTGAAGTCACGTATATGTTACTCAGTTTGACTTGATCTTCTTATAGTGTACACTTATACCAATACATCACAATTATGCTTTATGGGTATACATAGTTACTATATGATTAAAAAAACTAAAATAAATATTAAAAAGGTATTGATAAAGGGCATTTACAAAACATATCAGATTTTTTAAACCAATTCTTATTTTTGTGCTAGGTATGCATCCTCCAGTTTTCTTTATAAATGTGCTCTTCTAATCAATAAACACATTCTGTTATTGTTTGAAATATGGATTTTTAGCATAACACATTGAAGGTGGAAAACCTTAGCTCTCAATGAATCAGGATCCACTCTCAGATTTCTTAAAGTTAAGGGAGTAAACAGGAACAATGGGATTAGGGTCACCAGACCTGTACTCTGGTGGTGAGCTACTGTGACACAATTTTTCTGTCTGGTTAACTGAATGGGTTAAAAAAGATATGGTAAGCATTTACATACATAAAATACACCATGTCAAGCCAATGAAGGCTGTAGTAGAAGGAATCTGTAAAAAAAAAATCTCTTTTTGAGATTTTCATTGCACTCTAAACCTGAGGAAGCAGAAAACAGGAAATGCATGGGATGCTGGCCTACAGCAGTGTGATTCCTTTGGCACCATGAGGGAGAAAATATCAAGCACAGTGGTGGGATAGGATCTCTACTTCAGTAAGTAATGCATCATGTGCTCATTTATTTTTGTCAGTTCTCGTCTGTCCAGAAGCTCACGCCACAGTGAAGTTTGAAATGCAAGAGATTCAGCCAAGGGGCAAGAGGAGGAAGTCAGGCTAGGCCGGGAGAGCCTCACATTCAAGACTGTGCCTTGATCCCTAAGAGGGGGGAGGAGAACAAAAGGGACACAGAATGACACAGCTCTGAGAAGACATCATCCAGCTCAAAGGAGAACTCTAGAGCAAATGCTTCAGTTTCAAATTTGAGGCAAACTGCCCTGCTCTGGTTCTCTTCCTGTCCTTAGTCACCTACTAACCCAGATTTCACTTAGTTTCCCAGGGATGAAATGGATGGAGCTGTGGGTTTACTAGAGGCCTGTGTCACTTTCTGTCTTGAGGAGTATTAGTTTATATCTAGGTGTGTCCCCAAGTTTCATGAGTTCATTGTGGGGGTGTGGAGAGGTGATTGCAGGGGTTTTTGTTTTGTTTTGTTTTGCTGAACCGTGGATTGAACTCAGGCCCTTGCGCTTGCCAGGGAAGCACTTATTCTACTAAGCTATCTTCCCGGTCTGGAGAGGTGATTGGATTATGGGTGCTGGATGCTTTTCCATGGATTAGGAAGAGGGTCTGAAGCCGGGCTAAGGGTGGGGGTGGGCTACTAGGGGCACACCCTAGAGAACACACCATGGTACCTCAGTTTACAGACTTGATTTTTTTTTTGATTTGGGGGAATACGGCTGTGTTTGTGTTTGTGCGGAGAAAAGCGGCCGTGGTCCTGTTTGTCCCTCAATTCTGGGTTTGTGAACAGGCAAAACTGTGTGGAATGCTTGTTTGCAAAGTAAATTGTTGAACAGATGCGCTCATAAACTGAGATATTACTGTACCTCCCTTAATCCATCTCATCCTGTTTTACTCATGCTTCAATAACTATTAGATTGCTTTAAAAGGTACTAGTTTCCTCTGCGTGGGGTATTCATACAGCACAATAATCACCTAATTATTCAGACTTTTCCACTGTTTTGAAGCCTGGTAATGAGGGCAGGGTCTGGTCTGCTAGCCAAACTCACCTCCGTGTGAAAAATGGTCATGCTTAAGTTCAGTGAGCAATTTCGAGGCTCAGAGTAAAATTTTCCCTTAGGCAGAATGAGTGGGCTGCAGAGAAATCTTGGCTTCACGCTAACAAGTCATTAATAAGGCTGTAGGTGCCTGGAAATGCTTCGCTAAAGGAGCTGTCTGCGTTAAAAATCCACTTCACATGATTCCACACAGTAAGATTATGGATGGAGTTCAGTTCACACTTCTACGTTAAGTGCATGCCAGCACTGTGATGTAATGTATTCTTTCCTCCTAAATACCTACTCTTCGCTGAACTCTTGCCCCTGGAAAAGTAGCTTTCTCTGGGAAGTTCAGGAAGCCGGAAGAAGGGCCGGGAAGACAGTGCAGATGGCACTGAGGGTTGTGGCTTCCTGCGTGTTTATTTATTTTGTAAAAGTCCTCCTTTTTCCTCTAATGTGCCTCTCGTCTAACATGAGGAGGTGGAGTTCGTCTTGAGGTGCTGGCCTGCAGAGCTCCGCACCTGGCTGTAGAACACTTGTGCATGCCTGCAGGGTTAGTTTCAGTTTCAGTTTCTCAGGTCAGCTTGGTCTGTTTGGAAATGTCTGGGGCACTGCCGGCACCAACTGCTCCGCTTAGTCCTCTTTCAACCTCGTCAGCAGAACGCTAACTTCATATGCCAAGTCTCTTACTAGATGCTTATCAAGAGCTTCTGCTAACGGTGCGGGTTCCGTTGACCGGAGTTTTGGTTCCAGGCGCTTTGCCTCGGCACACACTTGGGATGCAGACCAAGCAGCTCGTTGGGGGAAACCCGTACACGTGTGCACCGTGTCTTGATCGTTGTCAGAGCCTCCACCCCTGTACCTCACTTCTGTCCTTTCTCACTTCCTTCCTCAAGTCCCTTCCCCATCTTCAAAAGTCTGATTCCTTGTTTCTTACCATTTCTCCCTTAGGTCATTTTTTATGTGAGCATTTCAAGTTTCTCATACAGAAGAAACCATGTAATAATACTTAACTCTGTGTCTGACTTACTTGGCTTAGTATTATAATGTTTGTGATTTAATTATATATGTAATTTGTCTCCTGTCTATGCTTATGGGTAAATCTTTCCTGCTGAATTTCACATCCAGCATTCTATATTGCACTTTTTTTTTTTTTTGTATTTTAGTAAGGTCTACAGGATCTCACTACATAGATCGGACTCCCAGTGATCCTCCTCTTTTCAGCCTCCCAAGAGCTGGGAATATAAGCATGCGCCATCACACCCAGTCTCCATTGCCATCTCAGAGGGCCCAGGAGTGGAACCCCAGCTGCTGCACTCTGACTAAGCAAGCGCTTTAATCTGCTGAGCTACTTGGCCGGCCCTGAATCCTACTTTCTTTCCTAAATTTTATGTTATATTCCTGTAACTTCCATAATGTAAAAATTCACTCCTACTGTGCGCCAGAAGCTCAGAAGCTGTATTGCTTTGGAGCATATGACTAAAGGCCTACATTTCTCCTCTATATATAAGCTCCTCAAAGCCAGAAACTATGACTTACCCATCTTTGCCCAGTATTTAAAGCAAAAATCTTAACAGGCATTTGGTAATTGCTGTTGTAAACTGAGAAAGAAACAGATTGGGACTTGAAGGTAAGAGAAATTTATTCCAGAGTTCCCATTCTTTATACACACACACACACACACACACACACACACACACACACACACGAAGTCTTATTTATCGAGTTATTTTATGGCATATACTTTGTATATATATATCCTTGTAACTGCATTTTAGTAAGACAGAGTATCAGTGTCAAGTGTTGGAAATTAATTCTCTTTCATAAATCTTACCTCTTTTATCTAAATTTAGCTGACAAAAAATAGATATGGAATCTCTCCCAACTTCAGCATGGTATTAATTGTGGCAACAAGAATATTTTATTTTTTGCAACAAGAATATTTGAGGTGAGATTTTGTTTAGAGTAAGAGCTTATTGGGTTTTAGCTAATAGGGATTAAGTTCTCATTTATCATGCCTAAAGCAATTCTAGCCCTCAAATTAGCATGCAACCACAGAAAAAGTAGGAGAGAGATGCAGCAAAAAATAGGGTCACAGATTTGCATTATTTCTGCAGATACAGCATTCAAGCATGGGGAAGAAAGACTGAAGATTACAGGTCTGATTTCTAAACTGTCTCTGCAGGATGCCACAAATTAAGTCAGATTTCTGTGGAAAAGGGACCTACTTCTAAGAACCTTATGATCTTGTAGTTACCTACTGCTGTAAAGCAAATTGCTCTCAGATTTAGTAGTGGCACATGTCATGAGGGGTGATCTTGTTGGATGGGTAAGAAAACGAGCAGGCCTGATCCCAGAGGCTCATTGCTTCCCATGGGACTGATGGAATTGTTCATAGCTGCCGGATGGAGCAGGGTGGACTTTGGCTCAGCCCTTCTCCTCACACATCAGGTAGCTGCATGAGAGAAATGTAGAAAGCTGACGGCAGCTGAACTGCTGGCTAGGGCACCAGCTCGGGATCTTTCCTGGGTGGTGGAAAGTAGTCAGATTTCATATATTACAACTATCTTAGTTACTTTTCTCACATCGCTGAGACAAAATACCTGACACCCAAAATTAAGAAAGAAAAGTTTGTGGAATTTCAGCCCATAACCTGCTGGCTCCCAGGCAGGGTGGAATTAGGGTTATGGTTCATGGCAGCAAAAGACAGCAAGAGGAACAAGAGCAGAAAGAGAGGAGCAAGCGAGGACTCTTTCTGTCCCTTACATTGTATGCAGGTTACCAGCCCCAGGGAGGGTCTAGCATTCACACCTATAATCCCAGCATTGGACCATGAATCATCATAAACCCTAGAAGTCTGCCTCCTGTGACTGCATGAGGCTTTGAGGACATTTAGACACAAACCATAACAGCAACAAAGGGGACCAGAAAGCTTTTTTCAAAAAACAAGAAGTCTCAGCTACAAGCACAAAGCCCACTGATTTAAAGTGTGTGAATGCAGATCTTCACCACCCAGTGCAAGGCACATCAATAAATTTTAGATCAGCTTTACTCTACCACAAAAACTGTTGGCAGTTTTTGCTTGAAGATGATATCTTTCAATAATCTTTTGCAAATCCAAAAAACAAATCTTTTTGTTTATTTTCAGATTGTAACTTATAGTCATAATGTTCCAGACAGCCAAGTTAGATAGATGTATTATAGGCAGCCAGATAGGTCCAGACCCTCAAGGAGACAAGATGGAAGGCAAGGTGACTTTGCAACTTAGAAGAGACAGACACTCCCACCTGGGCCAGACCTCAAGACCAAGACAAAAGAGGAAACAAACACAGTTACATACTTCCCTAGGGATGGGCAACAGGGATTGATATTCTAAATAGGTATCAGTCACCTTGAAAGAGCCCAAATGCATCACTAGTCCAACCCCCAACAGGAAGAGACCTTGTCCCATATTCATGTCCCCTTGATACTTGACTCACTTCCGCATTTGGTACTGGATTAATCAATTTTACCTGAGCAATTGTGCTTGCAATCTCATTAGTTAACCATAGTTTTGTCCCACCGCAGGCCCACCTAAACAAGTTCCTTTCACCATCTTAGACCCGCCTCACCACATGGTTGTCCTCTTGGGACTCCCCTCCTGTCCCTCTCTGGGACAGGACCTTTCTTTCCCTCAATAAATGTATTCTGCTCATAATCTCTATTTGTTCCTAAAATTCATTCTAAAGTTTTAGAGAACACAAACTCATCCCAGGTACTTTTTAGGTTGGGAGATCAGTTTTTCTCCCTGTGTTGTTTGAAGGTTTTCCTGTATCAATATTACATTCTGTCTTACTTTATTACTACTAAAAAGAGTACCTTGTCAGAGGCTGGGGAGATAGCTCAGTAGAATAAGCACTTGCCTGGCAAGTGTAAGGGCCTGAGTTCAATCCCTGGTTCCACTAAAAAAAAGAAAAAAAGAGTACCTTGTCACTGCTAGAGTTCTCACAAAAACATCTTTACATTTATCTTCAAGTTGTTTGTGTATAAGTATGAATTAATAATCCAAGCAATAAATTCATAATGCTTACAGTTGTCCTCCTCCTTCCTCCTTGGCTTCCAGTTATTTAAGCAATTCTGTATTCTGTTCTCCCAACAGCCTGTGATGTGTCCTGCTATTACCAACATCTCAGCATGTACTGGAATCTTTTCTCATAATTCAGCCAAAAGGTATTTGTGGAATCATATGGAACAAACTTGCCACTTCATAGAAGTGACAACTACAATTCAGAGGTTATATAAAACTATTCAAACCATGTGAATAAATTCAAGGCAGGTCATAATTAACATTTGGGATTGGTAATCCTCAGTTGTATGAACAATATATATTTGTGTTACTATTGTTTCCTAAGAAATTCTATTTTAAAACTTAAAAATGAGGGCCTGTTTATTTTTTAATCTTTTTGTCTTTTTGAGACAGGGTCTCACTATGCAGTTCAGGCTGGCCTCAAACTCACAACAATCCTCCTGCCTCAGCCTCCTGAGTGCTGCGATTACAGGCATGTGCCACCACGCCCAGCTCCAGGGCCTGTTTAAAAGTGTCAAATTAACCAAGTTGAAAAACACCAAGTCAGGGAAACTGATACAGGGAACCTCCAAATGACACAGGGAGAAAAACTGATCTACCTGGGAGGAGTTCATATTCTCTAAAACTGAAGAATGAATTTTAGCTACTTACAACAAAGCTATTGAATTTTCTACCTTAAATGTCTCTTACGGCTCAGTCTGTTGTAGGCAGCTGAGTTACACAGAAATATTCTAGGCAGTCAGACAGGTCCAGGCCCTCAAGGAGACAAGATGGCAGACAAGATAACTTTATAACTTGGAAGAGACAGACACTCCCTATGAGCCACACCTCAAGACCAAGACAAAAAGAGGAAACACAGCTATATATTTCCCTAGGGATGGGCATCAAGGATTGATATTCTAAATAGGTATCAATCACCATGAAAGAGCCCTATTGAGTCACTAGCCCAACCCCCAACAGGAAGAGACCCTGACCCATTTTCATGCCTGCTTGCTACGTGACTCACTTTCCCATTTGGCACTGGATTTAATCAATTTTACCTGAATAATGGTGCTTGTAATCCCATTGGTTAACCATAGTATTGTCCCACTTCTTCTCCACCTAAAACGAGTTCCCATGTCTTTACCACCTTAGACCCACCTCACCACATGGTTTTCCTCTATCAAAGTCCCTGGAAGAGACAGCTTCCGGGGGAACTACCCACTCAGGCCCCCCTCCTATCCCTCTCTCAGACAGGAGCTTTCTTTCCCTCAGTAAATCTATTCTGTTCATAACCTCCGTTTGTTCCTAAAATTCATTCTTCAGTTTTAGGGAACACGAACTTGTACAGGTCAGGTCCAGAGATCGTCTTTCCCTATGTCATTTGGGAGTTCCCTGTATCATTTGGAGGACACCCACCCAAGATCAGTTTTTCTCCCTGTATCAAGTCCAAATGTAATTCATGTCTCTCATTTTTCAAAAAACTGACCTTCCTCAAACCTATCTCTCATTTATTTTCTTCTGATATCATAAATATGTACAATTCTGTGGATTAAAAACAAATAATAGTAAGCCGGGCATGGTGGTGCATGCCTGTAATCCCAGCACTCGGGAGGCTGAGCCAGGAGGATTGTTGTGAGTTTGAGACTAGCCTGAGCTCAAAGTGAGCTTAAGGCCAGCCTAAACTGCATAGCGAGACTCTGTCTCAAAAGGACAAAAATAAAGAAAATAAAACACCTAAATTATAATAGAATTATCAATGAAACAAAATATTGATTCTTTTTTTTTTTTTTTGTCTTTTTTCTGTTGCTGAGAAATTTCAGTCAGAGACATAATTCTTGAAGAATGAGCCTTCTGAATCACTAAATACTTAATGGACAAACAGGAGGAACTCAGCAGAATAAGCACTTGCCTGGTAAGCACAAGGGCCTGAGTTCAATTCCTGGTTCTGCCAAAAAAACCCCAGGAGACAGTCAGAAACAAGCAATCATGAATGAAGGGCCTGGAAGAAAGAGGTGTGACTCAGGTGCAGAAAAAAAAAGTTCGAAATTTACAATAGTCTCAGAGAGATAAAACAAAATATTTCAATCATAAACTTAAAATGGAATGTTATTAAAAGTAAATGGTTG
>PVKA01029999.1:0-27740 GCA_004027165.1 Ctenomys sociabilis
TCCCTTCCCTTCCCCCCTTCCCTTCCCTTCCCTTCCCTTCCCTTCCCTTCCCTTTCCTCTCTCTCTCTCTCTCTCTCTCTCTCTCTCTCTCTCTCTCTCCTTTTCCAGAACCGGGGATTAATCTCAGGCCCTTGCGCTTGCCAGAGAAGTGCTTATTTTACTGAGCCATCGCTCTGGCCCCAAGATCTACAATTTCTACTTTGGCAGACACCACTATAGCTCTAACCAGGCCAGCTTTCCAACCAGCAAAAAGAGACAAAGTAACCCAGTGAGCCACTTCTCAAAGGCATGGGAGGGGGAGCCCATCAACAAGTTAAAGTTACCACTGTTACTTAGAGACCTAATAAAAGCCCTTCAGACTTTTATGAGACTCTATGAAGAGACTCTATGAAGGATACATGGTCTATATCTCTTTGATCCTAAGGCCCTAGAAGATCTAAAGACCATAGATGTAGCCTTCATTGCACATAAAGTACCTGACATCTACAAGAAAATCTAATCTCATGGAAGACCATACTTGCTGGCCAAAACCAATAAGTATTAGGCCATTCTGTCTGTGCTCTATGGCCAGGAGTTGGGCTTCCCTCTCCAAACTTGTGTTTGTATATGTGTTATAAGGCTATGGACACTAAGAAATAAATGCCACTTACAATTAGAGGATAGAATTTTCAAAAGCTACAACCTGAATCAGATGCAAAGAATCTGTCAGAAAAAGGTTACCATCACTGGGGCAACTGGGACTCTTGCACCTCAACCCTTCTGCCTTATATGAGCATGCACCCTGGGCAGGCATATCAGCAAACATTAATACCTATCACCAAGCCAGCCAGATTTCCTCTCATTCCCTTGCTTTCACTTATTCGTTCTGCAAAACGAAAACTGGTGCCTACATCAGACTGAGTGAGATAATCACATTCATGAAATTCTGAAAACTCCCCTCCTAGAAGAATGAAGCAGAGACCCACCTCTGGGCCTGGCCATGAACCACCCAGCCATGTCGTGGGAAGCACAAACTGATGTGGAGCCACATATCAGCTGCCTAGGACAGCTCAGATCCTGATAGACTGTTAAAATGCCCGTTGGGGACACCAGCCAGTACAGGAGCTCTGTGCCCTCAACAGTATGACCATTTCCCTATACTCTGTGACTCTCAACCCACACAGACTTCTTAGGCTTCTACTTCCAGCTTCCACCTAGTTTTAAAACCCTCATACTGTCTTTGGGGAGGCTTTAGCCACATATTTGTCCAAGTCACCAGTGCCTTCTCTTTGGAACAACTTGTTTTCCTCTCTTTTCCAGCCCTACAACCACACTTCCTACTTGCCACAATGGTTCCACAAGGAGAGAATGAGGCTTTAAAATGTGAAATATTTATAGACAGTCAAACTGCAAAATACACCTCTCCTAACTGTAAAGCCAGTTCAAGGTCACTGCCAATGCCACCACAGGTGCTCTCCATATAAGTTACCTCAGTCTTCTGCCATCCATACCTGCCTGAACTAGAAGCACATCTTTGTTGTGGGCTAAATGTAAAGAACTCAGTTCTGAACTCAAAAGTCAACTGACCTGAATTCAACTTCCCAAAGATTCAAAAACTTGTTTACCCTCTTTGGAGAAGCCCTTATAGCTGACCTTGCTAGTTTCTCAGCACAAAATATCACTGCACTTCTGATTAATGACACCCAAGCTGCCTACTAAAACAGGCACAAAATCTCTACTGCAATTTCAAGTAGAAACTGGCTGCAAGGTATCTTGGAAAAAGGCATAAATCTGCAAAATGTCAGATATCTGGGATTTGACCTAAAATAGCAATGCCATGTTCTTAGACCAAAAAGAAAGGTCATCTGATCCATCCCAGTCCCAATTACAAGACCTAAGTTTCTTGAAGCTGCTGGCTTCTATAGAATCTGGATCCTTGAACACACACACACACACACACACACACACACACACACTCACTCACACACACACACACACACACACACACACACACATTACTTACTCAGACTTTTAGCTGCTGCATTGCTCAGTGGCTTTCCTGCACTAGCACTTGGGTCCAGTCACTAAGGCTTCCTCCTCCTTTTGCCTCTGTATTCTAACAGCTACTGTCCTTCTAATCAAAAACACTGACAAGCTTATCATAGGCTAAGACCTAACTGTCCAGGTGCCACATACTGTAATGGACCTCCTGAATTCAACAGCCAGATCACCTTGTACCAACAATTCTTTTGCAGAAATCCTTGCCGGATTCTTGTGGCAGTAAACCATTCAATCCTCCATGTACCTGCCCACCATGCTGGGGCCTACGAGGTCATGATTGTCTGGCACTGACTGATGGAGCTGAATAGACTTACAAATAAACCCCTGCACAGATGCTGAGTACATCCTGTTTACGAATGGAAGTAGCTCTGTTGGGAATGGAGTCCAATAGGTGAGACATGCTGTGGTCACCGTGGACAAAGTTATTTTGGCCAAGACTCCCACAGGGATGGTCTGCACAGTGAACCTATAATTGGCCTGAAAAAGAAAGGCTCCCATGCTCTCCACTGCTGTTTATTTTACTGAGATATCTCTCTGGTCCCCTTCTGCTGCTATTTGGAAACCCAGAAAAATAATAAAACATCCTGAGTTACAGAAGAAAAATCCGTAACATCCCATGCCTGGCCAGCATCTGCTTCACCATTGCCAGTGATGCTAAATCTGTGCTCAAAGCTTTTTTTTTTTTTTGAGCTTTTGTATTTGTGTTTATTTTTCATTTAACTTTTAAAACACTACTATAATTGAATATTGAAACAAAACAATAGTGAATAGTGAGTATATGATAATTCTAGTCCTTCGCGCACTCACTACTGCACACTACAGCAGAGAGGTATTATTCACTGGCCCCATTAAGAGGTCTGACACTGAACACCACCTCTGGGATGATGTTCATCATCCTCATATAACTTCTCCATTATAATGGTTTCATCTTTCCTGATTTGGATCAAAGTCCACCAGTTCTACCTGATCCATTTCATCCGTCTCTTCTACTTCCTTTCTCTCTGGTAAGAGTTTTTCCAGCAATGAGAGTTTATCAGGAGAGAGAAAGCCATTTTCTGGAAAGTTTACCTTAAATTCAATGATTAGGCGACCCTTTTCATATGGTCTACGATAAATTGGCATGCCTTCATTTAGCACACACTTGATGTCTCCATGCTTGACAATTTGACCTGGATGAGAGGTGATGACTTATTGTTCGGTTGTCAAGAGTGGATATTGGCTTTTGGAAGCCACACAATGCTTCAACTAGCTGTATATCCATACACATGAAAAGATCTTCTCCTTGTTGAGTAAAAACAGCATGGTCCTTCTGATCTAACACAATGATAATAATCTCCTGGCTCCAGCCCTGGTTCTTGGTCTCCTTCACCATGGAATGTTATCTTCTGACCATCTTTCATGTCTTTGTCAATGTGAACTTCTAGAATCTTCTTTTTTCTAATTTATCTTCCTTCTGTTGCAGCTCTTACATCTGTCTTTAGGGCTGATGCGCTCTCCATGGCCCTGGCACTCCATGCACTGACTGAATTTGCTGAACCATTCCAGGTCCTATCTGATGAATTCTTATTTGCATTCCAGTACCCTGGCAGTTGGGACAGCACTCCACAGCTCCTTTTTTACCACCTTAGCCTTCACATTTGTCACAAATCACATCCTTTTGCAGAGCCAATTCCCTTGTGGCACCATTGTATAAATCTTCTAAGGTAACTGAGAGCTGATGCACCACATTTTTACCTCTCCTTTCTCTCTGCATCCTTCCTCCTCCTCCAAAAAAAACAAATCAAAGATATCCTTGGGGGAGCCAAAACCTCTGCCTGCTCCACTTTCCTTAATTGCCTGTTTTCCTCCTGTGTCATACAATTCCCTTTTCTTGGCATCAGAGAGTACTTCATAAGCTTGAGAAATCTGTTTATTTTTTATTTATTTATTTTTGTCTTTTTTTGGAGACAGGGTCTCACTGTGCAGTTCAAGCTGGCCTCAAACTCACTTTGTAGCTGGTCTTGAACTCAAAACAATCCTCCTGTCTCAGCTTCCCAAGTGCTGGGATTATAGGCATACACCACCACGCCCGGCTGAGAAATCTGTTTAAACTTTTCGCCTTCATTTGGATTCTTATCAGGATGGTACTTCAAAGCCAGTTTCCTATAAGCCTTTTTTAGTTCTTCTTGGGTAGCGTTGGGCTTGATGCCCAAAACATCATAATAAGTCATTTCTTTCACCATTTTCTACAGGCAGTGAGCAGGATAGGCCGCAGTTGGGTAGGCAGGAAGGAGTGGGTAGCCGTGCGCAGGTCGAGCAGCCACTGCTCCTCCACCTTTCAGCACGTTCTGGAAAGTTCCCCACATTTTCTTTATTCATCTGTTGATGGACATATAGACTACTTCCAAGATTGTGAATTGTGCTGCTATAAATACGGGTATATGTTTGTATCGCTGTAATATAGTGTCTTTAAGTCTTTTAGAAGGGGAATAGTCAGATGAAATTTCTTGTTTTAATTTTTTGGGGATTTTCCACGCTGATTTCCTTGTTTATGCTAGTTTACATTTCCACCAACAATGTAGGAGGGTTCTTTTTCCCCTTAGGATCTCTTCTCATTACTTAATTTCTTTGTGATAGCCTTCATTTTGGAGTAAGGTGGAATCTCAGTGATGCTTTAATCTTCATTTCTAGATGACCTGAAATTTTTTCATGTATTTATTGACCATTTTGTTTCTTATGAGAAATATCTGTGTATGACTGCTTTGCCTAGTTATCTTCCAGGTGTTGCTGGCTTTTGGTTTTTGAGTCTGCTGGAAGATCCTACCACTTCATTTTGTTGGGGATGAGAAGCTGCTGCCTGTTCGGCCCAGCCCCTATTTCTTGGTTACTGAACTACAGTATGTTCTGTGGCCCTTAGAGATTGAGACCCTCAATGTCAGGCTTATAATCCCTGCTTCTTGAAATTTCTCTCTGTACTCTCTCAGTGGGCTTCAGTTCAAGTCTCAGAGCCTTCCTGGTTATATAGGACTCACTTCTCTCCTTCATATCTTCCCCACTTTCCTATATTTCAGGGTCTGGATACAGCTCTTAGAGAGGCTCTTTCTCTGTTTACCACTCTGCCATCTTGCTAGAATCTTCCTGTGCTCAAAGCTTAAAGGCCACAGATATCTATCTATTGTATTTATATGCACCTACTCAGGCTGGCTTGGGAAATTTCCTATCCAAATTGAGAAGGAAACAAGCTTATAGAGTCCTGCTATGACAACAGGCCTATATTTGTAGACATACAGGATATGGGCCACAATGCTCTAAAATGAGTTAAGAAATAAAAACATAACCCAACAGGAATAGCTTGTAACCAGATCTAAAAGACTAGCCACATCCATAGACACCCCTGTACATACAGAGAACCCAGGTGCATATTAACTGCTTCTAGAGCTCTTAAAGTTTCAACAATACAGCCTTACATCTACCATTTAGATGATTGCTGGAGAATTTACCCAGACCAGATAATTCCTCCAAAGCTCACTCTAATATTTGTATTAACTACATCACAAGTTTCAGAAATCTAGCCTTAGATCTGCTGAAAAATTCACCTGTACCAGAATGCTCTTTCTGAAGAGATGCCACACTCAAAGCCCTGCTTCAGTCACTCTGGATGCTGATGAGCTCTCGCAGGGCTGAAGCCTGAGGCCCTTGTTCACAGGATTGCTCCATACCTCAATGTATTACTCCCCTTCATTGGTGTGAGTTTTCAGGCTGCTTTCCCAAATCCTGTATGTTGTTTCGGAACTTCTGTTTGCTACAGTATTATTTGGACTTAGTTCCAACTGTGTTCATCAGCAAAAATAATGAATTTTAACACATTGCATAGACTGTATAATTTGTGTTAGGCTCTATTTTGAGGGATCTATGCATGATCTCATTCAGCCCTCAATACTTTAAGATACACTGCTTATTTTGTAAATAATGAATTGAGCTAATAGAAGAATGAATAAATTGCCTTATGTAATACAGTGTAAAAGTAGCATATCATAATTCTTATATAGATATATATGTAACAACTCTAAAATCAGTTTTTGTCTATTAAAATGTTATGCCTTATTTTAAAATAAAAATACAGGCCCTATAATAATTATTTCTTTAATTCTTTTCCGTTATATGGAAGATTAATGTGTCTAAGAGGGTTGATGCCTCTATGGAGGACTGATGTCTTTATACACATACACATGCATACGTGTACACAGTTGCACACTTGCATATATGAATATACACAGTTGCACCCTTGCGCGTATTAATATACTTGCACATGTGGTTAGAGTCACATGAATGTAACACAAACATGTATAAACATACATATGCACAAACTATTGAGTTGTATTACTCTTGCACTGCAGTATGTTTACTTTATTTTAAAATTCCTTTTAGAGTTTATGAAAAAGTAAACTAAGCCAACCACTTCCTACCTCTCTTTTTGATTGTGTGACAGTCACCATTTGCAACAGCTTCTTTTTTCAATGTCACTCATTAAGCTTTTAAGTGTTGTTCTACTGTGCCACTTTCCCATAATTCTTATGGTTTCTATTGTGCATTTTAAAGAAACACTTATACCTACTTAGAATTTATGGGACACTCAGCTTATAATTGGAATGGATTGAAAAATGTTTGGAAAAAAGTGTTTGTGATTGCATGCTGGGATTCAGGTGAAAGAATCCTTCTGGTCTTGGATTATTTTCAATGGCATGATTATCAATTTCTCAGTGGCCATAAAATGAAGCTGCTTTTCTAGTACTCGCATGAAGAATTTGCTAGAAACCAATATACTCAAAGAGTAATGTGAACACAAGAAGTGGCTGTGATGGGGAGGAAGGACTGCAGATGGGGTCCTCACTGAGAGTTAGTGCTCTTCTTCAGCTAGAAGGTGCTTTCTACCTGATTTTTGCTTCTTTGAGTTGAACAGTGCTGTAGCTCTTTGTTTTAGGATACAGGATTGACAAATTTTGTGTGTATGAGGTAATTGAATAGCTAAGAGCCTTCAGAAAATAAAAGTGCATCAGGATCAAAAGTGATTTTCCTGGCTCCGTAATTTGAGAAATACTACATCTGGCAGCAAGAGGAAAGAAAAGGACCAGTGAATAAATCTGTTCTTGGCTAACTTATGTATGTCATTGAGGTTCTGCTGGTCTATGCTATGGATAATGGGATGTTTGGCTCCCAATAGAAAGTGTTCCCTGCATTTAGAGCCTATGGTGAAGGTTTGATGGTAAATAGTTCATTCACCCAAGTGATGCAGTTAGACCTTTCAGAGATGATATTCAGAAGCAGTTCCTCTACAAATTTCCTTGGGGGCCAGACTGGCTCTCTCACAGGGGCTATTGCTAAAGTGCAACTAAGTCATAGGACTGAGTTAAGACAGAGAAAGTATTAAATTTACAAATGCAATCTATGACAACTGAATCTCTGTGTTGTATATATTTTGTTGGAGCAATTATATTTTTCAAAAATGTGCATTACATAGTTTACTACATTTGGAGGAAGAGAGACAGAGAGAGACAGAGAGAGATTAAATTTCAGTTTGAGGGGTTGTGGCCATCGACCAGTATAAATAAGCAGCTTCATTCTATGTTTTATAATGGAGATTAGTTAGCAGTCCCAATGTGTGCTTTCAAGAAATGTTGAAATCATAAAGCCCCATATCTGTGAAGGTTACCATTTTTTTGGAATCCAGCTTTTGCGGAACATCTTAATATTTGAGATGATTGTGGGGGAGCCCTAATCTAATATGATTGGTGTCCATATACAAAGGGAAAATTTGGATACAGAGACAAACAGACAGACAGACAGACAACACACACACACACACACACACACACGCACACGCACACACACACAGAGCACAATATTAACAGAAAGAGTAGATGAAGTAACAAGTATAGGAACATTACAGATTACCAGTGAGTCAGCACAGGGTGGTAAGAAAGGCATGGAATAAACTCTCCCTTGTAGACTTTCTGGAGGAGCCTTGTCAACATCTTGATCTTAGACTTTCAGACTTTTATAACTATGAATGAATGTTTCTGTTGTTTAAATCATCCTGTTGGGCTGGCCAAATAGTTCAGTGGATCAAAGTGCTTGCAAGCAAGCACAGAGACTGGGAGTTCAATCCTCTGGCCTGTTGTGCGACCCCACCCTTGGAGCTCACTGAAATAGTAATTGAGACTGGGCGTGGTGGTGCATGCCTGTAATCCCAGCTCTTGGGAGGCTGTAAACAGGTGGATCACTCTGAGTTTCATCTCGTAGTGAGACCCTGAGCACCCCGTAGACCCTTCCCTAAAATGCAAATAAATAAATAAATATTAAAAAATAAATAAATAAAACCATCCTGTCTGTTGTACTTTGTTATAGTGGCCCTAGGAACTAATAAAGAATTCTTGGTTGAATTTCAATTAAAGGGCTTGGGAGATGGCTTAGTGGAAAAAACACTTCCCTGTCACACGTGAAGGCCTGAGTTCAATCCCTGGTTCCGCAAAAAAAAAAAAAAAAAAAATTTCAATTAAAAAAAGAACCAAGGTTAAAATATACATATATATGAAAAGTATTTGGTTTAAGAAAAAAAAGGCTAAGTGGAAAACTTGTGATGCTTCCAATACAGAACTGTTCTGCTCAATGAACAAAGTCCTCTAGTCCTCTAGATCCTAGTGAGACGAGGTCTAAATCATGCTTTCTGACCTAGATGTCTGTCTTAGTTTTTGTTGTTGTTGTTGCTGAGATAAGGGAAGGTTTATTGAGATCACAGTTTGTAGAAGTTTTAGTCTATAATTAGCTGACTTCAAGATACAGTGACTTGGCAGAGGGGAAGCAGTTCATGGCACACAAAAGGTAGCAAATGCAACATTAGGGAATGAGACTTTGGGATGCTGTGTGCAAACTACCTACCCTCACACCTTTAATCTCAGCCAGAACTGTGCCATAACAATCAGTAGATGAATTTATTGATCACATCTCCTTCATCCCAGCATCACAACTCTAGATCCCCCTAAAGCCCCTCCTACATGGCTGCTAGACACAGACATAACAGTGTGCAGCTGAAATTTCACAGCATGACTGGTATTGCAGTCTTTAGTTGAGTTGTGAGGAAAATCTTTTATTGTCATTCAACCATCAAATTATACAATAGCTTAAAAGAATTGTGATTAGAAAAGTCTGAGGGTCCTTCATATATATTCAAAATAGCTGTACCAGATTCAAATTAAGGTCTTTCATCTTTTTTTTATGATTCTGATCTCTGTGTGTTTTTAGTGACTAGCTTTGTGAAAACTGTTGTTCACCTGTGCTAATATTGCAAGCCTAAAGTCAGTGGGAAAGTATTGATTTTGGATAATGATTTTATTTAACACCTGTTACTCATTGCACACATGTTCATCATTGATTTTCATCTTGACAAGGAGGAGAGACAATAGGTGGTGGGCAGGTCCTTCTGTGGATTCCTTCATTAAATTCTCCATGGGATGCTATCTTTGACTGATCATGAATACATATATCTGACAGAAGATCAATAGTTCCAGCAGATGGCAGAAAGCAGGCAGATTTTTGACTTAAAAAGCCTAAACTGATTTCAATGTCTTGTGATTTCTCTCTGGGATTGTACACTTTATTTTATTTTGTATTTAAGTTTGTGTAATTTAGCTTGAGTTCAGCTGTTGGAAGTGATGGTGAAACCAACAGAGCTGGTCTTGGATTTTGATGGCTCTCAGAGATGCTATGCAAACCCTTGGATCTCAGAATCGTAAGGTTGTAAGGGATCAGGTAGCACTAAGGCTTGGATGTCCCTGAGGATATTCTAAATTATTAGAACCTCTTTTGGCATTGGTCAGAATCAGTATTGCCTTTGGATGTTGCGTTCCTGGTCAAACAGTGACCAATGATGACACCATGTGCTACATGTATGAATAACACCAGTCTTTTTTTATTTTTATTTTATTTTTTAATGAATTTGGTTGTTACAAGGTCTCACTATGCAGCTCAGACTCATGATGATCCTCCTTCTTTCACCCTCCCCAGTGCTGAGATTACATGCATGCATCAACCACTAGCCTCTGAATAATTATCAATGTCCATATTGATCTAAGGTAAAACTTTGAGGATTCCAAGAAATGAGGTTTTAACTCTATTCCCCCTCAACACCATCCCCACTCTCCAAGCCAATATCTACCATTGATCAAGATACACATTTCTTCTGAGCCAAGAAGAGGCCTACGTAGTCTTTTACATAGGCTACCTGGGCAGTCATAACTAATAGATGAGTTTATCATTCATGGAAAATATGTCACAGTCTAATGCCTTTTGCCTGTCCTGAAATGAGACCAGATTGCTAGTGGAGTTGTAGAAACGTCTATCATCCCAAAGAAAAAATTTCTATGGCCATGGGAATATCCAGACCCATGTCCCATGTGTGGGGAGTGAGCTGTGTGTAAGACATAAGAGTCATCTTGGACAACATTTTCCAGTCACCATCTGCAGTGTAAGGTCAAATGGTTGGACTCAAGCCACTCAGCGTCAGGTAAAGCAAATCATCTGACAAAATCACACCATAGATTTCTGATGTCATGGTTACAGGCAAGAAAAGATGGGTGGGTAGCACTGATACCTCAACTTCTTCAACTCTGAGTAGGAACATTCTCCACAGGACAAAAAGTGGGAAGATACCCTGTGCAGTGAACTAGAGGCTTTCTCTGTGAAATCTGGGGGATAGGTTAGTGGTCTTGGGCCAAGTTCTCAAGTATTTATTAGTGCAAATTATTTGCATTGATTAAAGAGAAGCCAGGGAGGAAAGGCACATTGGCATCTGTACATCTTGGCACTTTGAAATTTCCTTAATCTCAGCCTCCAGGAAGTAGGTGGTATGATTTTATTTTCCAAATACAAGAAGTGAAGTCCAGCCTAAGGGCCCTACCTGAGCTCAAAAGTAAGAAGATGCAGAAACGGGATTACATTTGAGTCTGCCCACATGCCATCCTCATCCCCAGGGCATCAACTTCTACTACATGACATGGCTTGGCTTAAAAAAGAAGCCAGGCCCTTCCAATTACTATTATTATTATTATATATTATTATTAATTTTTTTGGCTGGCTCAACCCACCCTGAGGGCAGGACTGGCATGGCATGTGGTACTTGGGATTGAACTGTGGTCCCCTGGGCCTACCTAAGCTTGACTAAGCAGGAGCTTTAGAGAGCTCTCACCAGCCCCATCTTCCAATTTTTATTTTTTTGGTGGAACCAGGGATTGAACTCAGGCCCCTGTGCTTATTCCACTGAGAAGCACTTATTCCACTGAGCCAGCTCCCTGACTCCCAATTTTTAAATAGCACTGGTTTCAGGTTCTCACACTGCAGTAAGCCTTGAAGCAGATTGATGAAATATTGTCACCTGTCTATCTAGGCAGAATCCAGGCTTACACTAGGAGCGATTCTGACGTTTCTGAGGTCACTCCTTCTCCTTTCTTTAGCCCAGAGGCACAGCTGGGCTCCACAATTCACAGCAAAAGTAAAATGGCAGGAAATTTCAAGTGCAAGAGTGATTCTTTCAGACAAGAGAGCAAAGCTTTTAAAATTTTGTTCTTTGCACTTTCATTTTTTGGGCTACGTCCTTTTCATGTTACTAAAACCAGCACCTTGGGAAGTCATATCTACCATCCGTATTCAGGACACAGACATTTTCTCTACAGATATGAATCTGAGTATAGTGAGACCTGAAAACGTGTTGTTTAGTCCTGGGGACTGGAAGGAAAGAGAGCTAATTTGTACTATGATTTGTAAAGGGAACAGGAAATGAAGTCTCTATAATGTATTGTCTTGGAAGAAATTTAAACATACATACATACATATGCATTTGATTTTCATTAATGAAACAAGACTCCCATTAAGTGTTTTGTTACTTAAAGTAAGGTTTCAGAAGATGTTCGTGGACAAAGAAAATCCTATGGGACTTGACTCACCTTTTAATAATGAAAAATTAGGAGGAAAATTACACTTTCTTATATGAATTTGACATTTCATCATTGGTGTCACCTTTGCATAAACTGTACACACTAAAACGTAATTATGGATTACTATATGTACTGATAGCATAGTATAAGAATGATCACAGTTTGTGAGAATGAATTTAGAAGAATAAAAGGAATCAAATCTTCATTTTTAAAAACAGAAATGCTGAACCACTCTGATGCACTCGGTTTTGATAAATCTTGCCTTTGCCACCTACTCATTGATTTCTAAGAAAATTCATTGTCAAAGCTCTTTTAGTTCATGCTTCTTTGTTATACATTCATCATTTGTTGAACTGAGCATGCATGCAGTTCCTTCCCCTGTGCTTTTTATCTTTCCTTCGTAGTTATGTGATCATATATGGATATTTATTTCTTTAAATATGTTTGGTACAGGGTCTCACTATGCAGCTCAGACTCATAGTGACCCTCCTATTTTCAGCCTGCCCAGCATTGGGACTACAGGTGTGTGCCACTATGCTTGGACTTGGTTGCAGGCTCAGGGTGCCTAGGGGTGCGGCTGGCACAGCCTGTGGTGCCAGGGATCAAACCCTGGCTCCTGAGCTTACCTAAGCAGGCATTTAGTCCTCTGAGCTATCTCCCTGGCCCTCACATATGAATTTTTAAAAATCTCAATTAGCAAATGAGATTTTTCTGACTTTTGAGTAATAATAGTCTTGGACAGTTTACTCACTGATCTCACTCTATTATCTTCTTGAAGGACTAAGAACCCCAGTGACATGTGTGCAGCCAAGAGTCACAAAACAGGTAAATTTTTTATTAAATAAAAAAATAGGAATACAAGGAGCAGTTTCAATGATGTATCTGCTCAGATTACTTTGATTCTGATAGTGCATCAAGCACATAGTGAATTGAAAGGATTGATTCGAACAAATCCATCTTTTCTTTAGGCCACGCTTTTGTCCCTGCCTCATCCTTCCTAAATAATGCCAGTTTCCTCTTCCTTTCAGTGCCACCTGCCAAGATGTTATGCCTGGTCAGCACTCTGCAGGCTGCATAGCCTGCTATACAAATGTCTGTCTGACATTTTTTTTTTGTCTGACTTTATTTTGTATCTTCAGGGATGTATGGGATAAGTCAACATAATAGACAACAATGCTGCATCAGTCACTAAGACAATTTCCAGTTCTGATCTGCTCCTCTTCCATCATTCTCTGTGGGTCAGGTGGTCACTTTTCTAGTATTGGTCCCAGATGGGCCTCATATTTAGGGTCCAGTGGATGGAGGGGACGAGGGAGCTAAAGAATGCCTGAATTTATTTTTGCCATCCTTCTTGTCTGGTGTGGGTTGACACAAGTTGGGAAAAGAGCAAGAAGTCAACTCTATTAGGTGCTATATATATGTTTTCTAATCATTTAATCTTCAGGTCAATATTATGAAGAACATTTGTGAAGCATCAAGAAAAGAATTGAACTTATGTAAGGACTAAAAGTATCCCTAATCTTAGACATGTGCCTTTACATTCCTTTCAATTTCTAGTAATATACAAATATGTCCCAGGTTCAGACAATGGTTCTGGTTGTTTAATTACTTATGATGGTGCACAATGTACCTGACAGATAAAACAAGCATTGTTTAATCTTAACATCTTTTTAGATGCGGACAAGGATAAGTGCATTGAGCGCAATAAGGACTTGCCCTATGTAGTTCTTCAAGGGAGAAAATCAGGACAGTCCACAGAACTCTCTGGGTGCTGAGATTCATCCACGGCCAAGGCCCAGCACTTCCACCCTTTCACAGCCCTGGGTGTTGCCAGTGTCCTCAATACAGACAAATGATGACAGTCATGGAATGGATGAAACAAGCTCCTCTGATGGTGAATTCTTTCTCGTCCTTATCTTTTGTCTCAGTATTCCTTCTATCATACTCAATTCTAATTCATCAACATTTAATATTATCAAAATCAATATAGAACAAGAAGCATTTTTATTATGGCTCAGCTATGAATATTTAATTATATTGAAGATAGAGGGAATTAAAATAGTATCTGATGAGAGCCGTGGAATGATAATGGCTTTTTATTTAGCAGAATGGCCTTTTACTCCATTTTTGGATGAACAAATTGAAAGTTTCTTTTATACTAATTTCAGATATTATTGTAAGTGCTGAGCTAAAATATTAAAAAGAGGCCTACATATAACTAGTTAATTAGAAATTTTCTAAAAGGTGCTTGAAATCCCTAATATCTTAGAGGAACACATTCTTCCTGCTTGGAAATGGGTACATACAGTTTCTAAGGAGTTATTTTACATTGCAGACTCTCAGTATCACATTCTATGACCCTAGAGAACTCCCTAATCATGTTTTCTATAAGTAACGAGACGCCTTTGTTTAACAGTTCAAGGAGAAAAACAAACGTGTTGAACTGCAAAACACTCTTTAGGATCAAAGATATCCTGCCCTATCAGGCAGATGAATGCTCTGCATACTTAGGCATTTAAGTTCATGATTTGGTTCTTGCCCTTGGATTTAAAGGATCTAAAGGATTAATTTGGCATGCAAATAACCTTTTATTATGAAGTTGCAATGAACCTCAAATAATTCTTTATTTATAGGTCTCAGTACCTTTGCCATGAAGTGAAGCACCCCTACTGACTGAGAAGCTAGACTTCAAGCTTTCTCCTCTTGGAGTGGCACTTAATTTGTGCAGAGAAGAAAGGGTAGGAACTAAGATCAATGCTAGCAAAGAAGAGGAGTGAGCCAGTGTGGAACTCAGGCTTACAGCAGTAGACATGAGTTTCAATACTATGGATGAGAAAAACACAATAAAAATAAAAGTACCAAACAAAAATTTCATTGTCAGCTTCCTATTGCCAAAGCAAGTCATCGCCTCAAACAACACAAAGATTTGATCTTAGTTGTAGAACTTTTTTTTTCTTAGTTGTAGAAGTTGACCATTAAAAATGGGACTCTTTGAGTTAAAGTTACGGTATCTATGGAGGTATGCTGCTTGTAGAGATGCCCAGGGAGAATTTCTGCACTTCCCAGCTTCAGGCAGCCTTCATGCTTGACTTCAGGACATTTTCCATCTTCAAAGACAGATAGCTCAGTAGAATAATTGCTTGCTTGGCAAGCACAGTGTCCTGAGTTCAATCCCCAGTACCACAAAAAAATTTCATTGTTTTGGGGGGCTAAGGAGATGGCTCAGTGGAATAAGTGTTTTCCTGGCAAGTGCAAGGGCCTGAGTTCAATCCCCGGTTCCACCAAAAAACCAGACCAAACCAAACCAAACCAAACAAAGTCAGCAACAGTCTCATCTCCTGATTCACTCATCATTTTGCCTCCTCTTTTGCTTTAAGGACCCATGATTAACACTGTTCCCATTTCCAGGTCCTCAACTAGGATCACATCCGCAAAGTCTCTTGTTTTGTAGAAAATAGAATGTTAACAGGCTTCAGGGATCAGGACATACTCTTCTTTGGGGGGACTTACATAACTGACACCCAAGGTCTGGCTGTGGTGAATAAGTGCCCTCCCTAGCTGGCCTCTTGAATTTAAAACTTCCTCAGAAAAATGCAAAAGTCTAACAAAAGTATGTGCATCGTTGTTCCTGAGATTCTATGGCAATAAAGTACTGTTCATACCTGCATTGTTCCTATGATTCTTCTTTCTCAAATATGCCCCCAAAGCCATAGAGGCAATACAGGTTTCCTTTTGGCTTTTTTCTTCTTTCTTGTTTTCCCTTTCATCTTCCTTCCTTCCTTCCTTCCTTCCTTCCTTCCTTCCTTCCTTCCTTCCTTCCTTCCTTATTTCTTTCTCTGTCTCTCTTTCCCTCCTTCTCTCCCTCCCTCCATCTCCCCTTCTCTCCACCTTTCACCATAGTTATGCTTCTCTTTTTTTTTTTTTTTTTGTCTTTTTGAGACAGGGTCTCACTATGCAGCTCAGGCTGGCCTTAAGCTCACTTTGTAGCTCAGGGTGGTCTCAAACTCACAACAATTCTCCTGCCTCAGCCTCCCGAGTGCTGGGATTACAGGCATGCGCCACCATGCCCGGCTATGCTTTTCTTTAGATTGGAGGTATGTGGTAATGTTATGGCTATTGCCTAAAATGTCCCTTAAAGGGCTCATTATGTTGACAGCTTGATTGTGAGTTGATGCACCTTGGGAAGCTGATATGATCCTGAGGCTCTAATTCCTTAAGGAAATTAATCCATTGATAAGACTGTACTTTGATTTCATCATTCAGTGATTATGAAACAGAGGTTGGGGCCTACTTGATAGACCAGGTTGTTGAAGTGTGACTTTAGAGACTATCTGTTGTCTCTATTCTTATTCTGTTTGGCTCTTTTCTTCCTCTTGCTGCTTCTCAGTGGCTGTGAGGTAAGTAGTTGTCCTCGTCCACACCCATCCACTGTGATGCTGAGTCTCCCAAGCCTGTAGCAGCAGCAGAAGCAGTCAGTCATGGACTGAGACATCTGAATGCACAAACCAGAAGAGTCTTTTCTCTCTTGAAAGGTTTTTTTTTTAGATATTTTGCCTCAGGAATGGAAAACTGACCAATATAGACAGACTGAGTGGACAGCGTTTTAAAGTAGGACTGAAAACATTACTATTAAAATGAGTAGAATTTATCTAAAAGTTTTTGCTTTAATCAGAATCATTGTTTTTTTTTTTTTTTTTTTTTTTCCCAGAACTACTTCCTCTTGGAAGGTTATTCTGCACCAGTACAGTAAAGATACTACCAGTTCGGTTGACTTTGGTAACCTGGCCTTCTGTAGGGCTCCACAGAGAAATAATTTTTAAATATTCACAAAAAGTGTAGAGAATAGAGTGTATTGACAGGACCAGAAGAAAGATAATAATCCTCTTTAACTTCTTTTGTTTCTCATTGATTGCCTTTTGCCCTGTTCTCCACACTTAAATAAACGAAGCCTTAAATGAAAGGTAAAACCACATTTTCCTACTGCTGATTGATTTTTTTCCATATTCTCATGATACATGTAGACCGAAACTGAGCAGACTATGTTAAATAATGGCAAGCCAAAACCACTAAGTAAGTCAACAGCGTTTTTAAGATCTATGTTTTTCATAAGAAACTAAAAGTTGAAGGACCACGTAGCCTAAAAAAAGGCATGTCAGAAATACTTCTTTTTTCCTAATGATACTAATAAAGTGTGGCTTCTACCTACGTAGGTCATTCATTCTAAAACATTGGTGCAATGCTCTGAACAAGGCTGTGAGCTGGTTTGAATGTATGTGAGCATGAAAAGGGCATCCACCTCTGCCCTTAATCAAGTTTACAATCTAGACAGAAAGTACTGCAAATAAATGTGACTCCTGGGTGTGATAAAGGAATTTTATAAATGTCTTTGATCCTCTAGTGCAAAATCCATCTCTCACTATATTTATATGACTCATACTAATTTATCAAAATGAAGTCTCTAAAAAGATTTCCTTTAATTTATGATTTTTAAAAGCTAAAATATCAATATTTCAGAAATGTTTCTTTTTTTCCATAACTTGTAAGAGGTTTCTCAGGATCTCTAATCCATCTGAAAGACGCACTGGTATGCTGCTGTGTCTGGATGGTATGAAAGTCTATTTTTTAAAATATAGACAACCTTTTTCCCTAAGTCCTTAAATACAATAATCTGTCAGATTTAACATATTCAAGACTGATTTTAAAAAGAGACTCAGAGTATGCAAAAATAAGAAAAAGAAGAATTTTTGTTAGGAAAAGGTGGAAAATAATAAGACATAAATGCCACATCACTTTTGGGTTTCTGCTGTCAGGATGGAAATACATTAGGAGGAGGATAAAATCACGTCAGAAAAGTTTACATTCTGCACTCATATGTCAGAGATGAGTGTTTCATTGTAGGCAGCGAAGCTGTATTTGGAGAAGTGTTTAAAGGACCTTTTCATAGCTGAAGCAAATCCAAAGATTGTACGTACTTGAATTCACCAAAATATCCCAATATAGTCCAATAATCCATAATAGTAGTGAGTTATTAGTACAACTGGCAATTATCCAAAGTTGTGGACTTCAGCCTTTTACAGCTGAGCATATTAATATAGCTTTATTTTTTTATACCTCGTGGTTACACTTTTCTGCTGGATGGTTAAGACCAAGTTAAAACAAGACTTGTAACCTTTGCTGCCTGACAAGGTCAGTCAAATCTCTGCAGGATTTACCCTGGAACTATGTACAGACACTCAGGTATGAAGTTCAATTCCAGTAACAACTGTACTCGGGTTTATGATAGGAGAAGATCACAGTGTGTATTGAAATTTTTTCCTAGTTATCCCAAACTAACAAAGTTTTCAAAAAATCATTTTATTTTCTATTATAAGAGTCCCAGTGAATCTTAGGAATACAAATACTGTCTGTTATAGCAGAAAGATTTTCAGCACATTTACTTTTTACGGATGCTAAACAATCTGATCCTTAGTTATTCCATGTAAATGAAAGTATGATAACATTTCAAGCTAATTGCAAAAGACATCCATATATGCAATCGATAGCTCTCTGACAGCAGTGCTCTCACATGTCCTATCTGAAGAATGAATTTTCTCTGGTTGCAATTTATGTAGACACTTGGCGGAAGAATAACATTTACACATCAAAATAAGACAAGTATGGGATAATGTGAGAGTTACCCTAGCTACACACTTACTTGTTTACATCTTTCATTTCTAATTCAGTTTCTAGCAGATCCACAAATCCCTTCCTGAGCGTCCTAGCTGTCTTCTCTGGTATTCAGAGAATCACTTTGAATAGTGCTTCTCCATAAGTATTGATACCTATTACACTTCTGTGTCTTAGGGTTTTAAACTGTTTTATCCATATAAATTGTGTTTTCCTGTCAATTTTTAAGAGTCCAGAGAGATTATCCTGACTTTCATCATTCTTAACAGCATGAAGATGCGCCTTGCATGTAGTAGACATTTAATAACACGTGTGCAGTGCAGTCCGGCCATCTACACAGCTGAGCCAACTCCGAGTTGCTTTGCTAGCTGCTTGCTGCCCTAGGCACTTTGCAGTTCCTTCTGACAGTTGTTCCTTTGGTAGGAGGATATGTTGGATTATGTCTAATTAAGACAGTTTAGTAAATCCAAATTGTTTTTGACATGGGAGACAAAGTGAGTTAGCTCAAGGTATTTTATTTTTCCTTAATTCTAAAGCATATTGAATTTATAAAAATTGTGTGAATATTATGTAATTAGTGTACCTTATTTTGTCAAATGTACTAACTATTCCAAAATTACTATATTGCAAATAGGCAGATATATGGGAAAACAGGGAATGCTGAGCTGCAGAGTTCAAATGGAAATACAGCATTGTGTGGTCACCAGCAGTGTTGCAGTGTTTGGCTTCTGTAATACAGTGCATTGCACATGGTTTTCATAAGGAGAATCAAATCCATTTTACTGAGAAACTAAAATCTAAGATATTTAAATTCTTACCAGAATTTTCAGACATTTAAACACTTTTTAATGAACTTTCACTAATTGTGAGGTGTTCCTTCTGCCTCTATATTACTGAAGACCTACTGCACATTCTCACTTGTGATCATTATTAAATCATCAATCATTGATTTAAAAAACCATAAAATAATATTTCAACTGTAAATAGAGACAGTGTTACTTTATCTCATGACAATGTATAAAATCCACTTCAGACATTTTAAGTAAATTGCAGGTTTGTAAAGACAGAAGGTTTTGTTCATTAAAAATAAATGCTGGTTCATTACACATAATGTTATTTGCAAGGTCCTGACACTGGGGAAGTCTTACTAATATTTTCTTAGAAAACAAATAGAGGAATCTAAGGGAATATCAAACAAACACAGGACTATGAATATTGTCTCTTCTGAAAGTGAATTTAGCAGACATTGAACTTACTTGTTTTAATAATGAATATACCATCACACTTCTACTTTCCAGGAAAACTATTTTTAGTTTACTGAAAGGTTTGGGTTTCATTTATCATATGGACATTTGTGTCTTTAACTCTTGGAAGAGACAAAATGATGCTTAGGTTCCTATAGTGGTCCCTGAGTTTTGTATCTTAATCATCTCTGGCCACTAGTTCATGCCAGCCAAATTCTTCTTCAGTGTGGACTTGACCCTGAGGACCTGAGATATCTGAGGTAGATGCAGAGGGAGGTCCCTACTCAGCTTCATCCTGACACAGTCAAGTCACACTGACAGCTTCATTGTCTTTCTGTCCTGGTGGCAGAAAACCATGTAATTCTAGGTATGTGATAAAAGCAGCTGCTGCTATGTCTTTGGTTTTACTACAAGGGAATCCTGACAATAGTTAGAAATGACCCAGATGTGTACCTGACAAGGGCCTGACATTTGCAGATCAAAGATAGGTGGCATTCAACAGATTTTCAAGATCTTCCTTATATTTTACTGTCAAGGGTGGCATGACTCATAGTCAAAATCTAAAACAAAAATGTATATTGTATTAAGTATTTTTTAAAATGTGAAGGTCAATTTGGAGTTTTGTGAGTTATTTGCTAACACAAATTTTGTAGCAATGTAACTATCTTATTGTTATATTTGAAAACACTTTTGTAATTCTATATGCAGCTATTAAATAAAGATATGAGAGTGAAATAATTTAAAAGTCAGAAAAATATGATGATAGAGACTATAAGAAGCAAAAGGAATTAATTTAACTTTGGAAGGACAAGGCAAAATATATTACTGAAGCTCTTATAACGTACAAGGATCTATGTTTTTTGTTCACACTTACTACCAGATTATTCAATTCTTTTATTAATGCTGTTTACTACTTATATCAATCTTTTTATTTACAATGAAAATCCATATTTATTTCTAGCCTCAGATTATTGTATACAGAAGTAAAAGTCTGGATTTGTTTACTTCTTGGCAAGAGAAGTCAGTGAAATTTACGCAGAAGTCTTCAATATTCCCTGGTATGTGGCCACCAAAACTCCATTTGACTATTGATAATATTGCGCCAGTTAGCTGGAACCATAGCTAAACACCCGAACACTAGGACCAATACTGGTTCTGACGGTATATCTATGGTCTGCAGTGCATCCTACTTAGATCCTTGTGTTCATAGCTTTCACAGAAATTTTTCATCATCTTAAGCTTCAAATATGCACACGCTGCGTATATCTCAAATAGAGCTCTTGCTTTTCCTTTGATGGATGCTTTTGCTTTCAGTACTTGAAGCACAGAGATTATTTCAATTTATTTGTGTACCAATTCACTTCAAAGTCAATTTGAAGCAGATGTGGCCATTTTTTCCTCTTTGATTTTTGTGATGAAAAGTTAGAATATTGTCTTACAGGAGCCTACCCTATACCAAACTATCTCTGAAGAATAAAAATAGTATTTAAATAAAGTTAAGATTTTAAGTGGTCATCCATCCATCCAATGTATTATGTCTAACCTCCAGTCACTATAAAAAAGAACTTTGTTACTCTTGCCCGAACTGGTAATTTATTCTTATTTAACTTATAAAACACCATAAGACTTGAATAGCCTTTCAAGATGTACCAGTTCCATAATAAGTTCCCTACTCATGTTTTGTAATATGTCTGGTCTCATTATCTGACATTATTTCTAAATGTCTGTCTCTTGGGTTCTACTTGTTTTCTTCTAGAACAAATATATTCCAGGAATCATTCATGTGATTCTGACTCATAGGGCTCTGGGTTTTCAGTCTTTCACTGTATTGCATGCTGTTGTGATTTAAGTTACTGAGGCTGGTGCTTCAAGAAGGCCATGGCTCATGATTGTGAAGGCTCCCTTTTCTTGGGGGAACTATTTCACTTAGGTATTGTCTGTTGGAAACAACATATGTATCTGTTATTCTATCACCCATCTACTACTAATGACAGCAACTCCAAATTTAGTAGCTTTGAAGCAATTGTTCCTGAATCCGCAATTTGGGTCTGGCTAGTTGTGGTCTTAACTCTCTCTATATGGTATCAGTAGTGGGATCTTAGAGCTAACTATTTGTTTCTATATGGCTCCCTCAGGTAACTGGAAAACGGGTACTAAGAGTTTTCTGGGCGTTGAGCAGGAGCCTATCAGATACAGTTGTTTCTTCATAGTTTCTCCATGGAGCTGTTTGGACTTCCTCACAGCATGGCGGTTGGGTTCCCATGGACAAGTGCTCCAACAGATACTAAGCAGAGGGCCGGAGAGATGGCTCAGTGGAATAAACATTTCCCTGGCAAGCACAGGGGCCTGAGTTCAACCCCTGGTTCCGCAAAAAAAAAAAAAAAAAAAAAAAGAAAGAAAGAAAGAAAATATGGGCAGATACTAAGCAGAATTTTCTACTCTCTTAAGATCTGGCTCCCACATAGATAGAAGAAATGTTTTCTGTATGATTTGCTTGTGAAAGCATTTATAGAGGTACCTCAGAATCATGAAGAGGGTATAATGTGAGAAGCGGAAGTCCTCACTCTTTGCTTCTCCTGTAAGATCTCATTTATTCTTACAGCGAATAGAGTTGGCAGGGGGTGGATGAACCAAGACTGCTGCTGCAGAGGAGGAGGCTGCCAGTGAAGAGCAGAGGCAGCAGGGGCAGCAGGCAGTGTTGGACCAAGCAGCGGTGGAGCCTGATGCAGAGTGGCAGTGGGGGCTACTGGTGTTGGAGTGGCTGGTGGGGCAGAAGGTAATGGGTGCAGAGTCGGAGGAGTCTGTGCCTCCTCTTCACCAGAGTTCTTCCCTGATGGCACATTGGAAGCACGTTTTGTCTCCTCCCCTAAAGTAGATGCATCCCCATGAGAAGTCAGGGGATCTGTGTCCCACTCCTACAATACCTCCTCTGAGCTAAAGGAGGTACTGTAGTTACAAAGAAATTCTTCACTTGGCACTCTGCCTCTAGTACCTGCCATTTGGCCTACAAATTCCACGCCACCAGATGAAACACAGACCAGTGTTGTCAGCAGCTGGTGGTCAGCAGCGACCTTCCCTAGTCGGAATTCACAGATTCACAGGCCTCACTACACAAAAATTAAGCTGGGCAGTGCTACAGTGACTTGCACCCATTATTTTACCCGTGCTCATCAACTGATGCAAAAAAGGAAAACAAAATCCTTCCTAGATTCTGAGGCTGTGAGATGTTCCTGTGGCAGTGGGCTAATATTAAGTGGATATCTAAGAGAATTTTCAATTCTCTAAACTAAAACGTTGTAAAACGAAAAACTTCCAGATTACCCTCATGAAACAAAAAAAACTTAACCTCATGAAACAAAAAAAATTAGGTGTCTATGCATCAAGAATTTTTTTTTGTTTTTACTGTGTTTATTTTATTGAGGTTCTTTGCATTTCTGCATCCTCATAGTCAAAACTCTTAGTACAGCATTATTGACTTAGAAATTGTGAAAAGTGTTAAGTTTTAAATTCTAAATTAAGAGTATTTTCTCTCTTATTTAATTTAAAATTTCCTGTGTTAGGAGTGGAAGAATAAATAGCCTGCATTGCAGATATTTTAAAAAATAACTTTAGCATAGTCACAGTTCTAAAGCAAAGGAAGCAACAGAATTTATTCTATCATAATTCAGCTTGTGTCAGGTTGTTACCTCTTCACTGTCACTAGCCCCTTGGTTTGGGCTAGGGATTATTTATTTGGTGTGTATTGTTATTTACTTATTAATTATCTACTTTATAAAAAAAGTTAAACTCCCCAGACCAGCTTGGCTTTGCTAAACCTGTCAGATGTCGGAATGATTTCCCTTCCACACTCTCATGTTTTGATAGTTCGTACTGATAAAGGGGCAAAACAGAGACTTTAAGGATGTAAAGATGTAAAGCTGTAACCATTTCACTAAAGGAATCCAAATTTAGAATACATGGATGAAGTTCATTACATTTCAGCCTGTCTCAGCTCTTTAGATTCTCAGTTCCTCTGTTTTCCTTGCTATGGTACAAGAAGAGCATTGCATTTTCAATGAATAATGTATAATTAATTAGCATTTCCAAAGCATGGTACTGTTCACATATAATTGTCTCATTCTGCCCAAGCAGCAGGTACTAATGAGATCAGATTTTTGTCTTAAAGCAATCAGCTCCTATTATTTGGTAATTGTGTAGTGCTTGGGGGAATGGAATGTGAGTTCTCTGGGTTTATCCATTTAAAATCCACTTTGTTACTATAGAATGGATAGAAGTCTTTATTTTTTAACATGGAAAATCTTATTTAATGAAGCTACAGAAGGGACGTTTGCTGTAAGGAAATTTAAATATTTACTGCCTAAGAGAACTTAATCATTCTGAATTAAATAGAATAGGTTGGTGGAGATGTTGGTGTAATTTTTGAGCTAATGCTTTATCTACTGTGGTAAGAAATACTTGACCTTAAGCAAGTATAAACAAAATCCAACTTAGCTCACTTTCTTGAATTTGGTTTTTAAGTTTGTAGACACATATACATGAATGGATTGTAATATCTACTTTATGTATGTCCTTATGACTTCAAATGTTTGTTATGGCCTTATGATGCACTTGCATTGTTTTAAATTAGGAAATGTGATCCGGATTTGACCCTGAGCCTAGGCCAGGCGTGTGAATGAGATGACCAGGGCCCACTGGATCCTCATTCTACCTAGAATCCTAGAGTGGCACAGAGGGTTCAACTCCAAGGACTGCAACAGGAAGAAGTGGAGCACAGCAACCAGATCCAAGCCACACCCACTTGGACGAGTTTGCAGATCCAGACCTGGTGCTCAGGTAATAACGCTAAGCTCTACACCAAAGGTCAGAAGACAGTGCTGTAGAAAATGACAAGGAGAAGAAACGAAATGCAGTCTCAGGCCCTGAGCCCACCCAGAACAAATGCAGAAGACACTAGCATAGAAGATATTGGAAATCACACACCTGAAATCTCTGACATAATATCATGTGAAGTAAAGAAATAACTGCAGAAAGGTATAGAGAAAATCAGATCAGAAATAATTTCTTAAGTAAAAAAAGAAGTGATAACTATAATGAAAGAAGCACTAAGTGCTTTTAAAGAGGACACTGATAAAATAAAGCAGGATATAAAAATTATGGTAACCTTGAATAAGCAATATAGGAAAGAAATAGAATGCACGAAGCAGATCCAAAATGATATATGAGAACTTAAAACCTCAATCACAAGCTGGCAAAACCGTTTGAATGAAAGTGAGAATAGACTTTTCAGACCTTAAAGACACCATTGCAGCCAGCGAAACAGTAAGAATAGATCTCTTAAAAACAACTAGGATGCAGTAAAAAATAATTCAATACCTGCAAGATGATGAAAGATGAACAACATGAGACTAATAGGCATCAATGAGAAGGAAGGAGTCAATACAATGATATAAAAAGAATATGGATAGAGCTAATAGCAGAAAATTTCCTAAATATGGGGCAACAATCTGAAGCATATAGCACTCCAAATAACATCAAGCTAATTAAAAACACTCCCAGACATATAATAATCAAGATCCCAGAAATTCAGCATAGGAACAGTATACTAAGAGCCACTGAAGAGGAGAAACAGATCACATTTAAGGAAAACCCATCAGAATAACAGCAGATTTCTCTTCACAAACCATCAAGTCAAGAAGAGCATGGAGCAAAGTACTTCAAGTTTTTCAAGAAAACAAATTCCAACCCAGACTGATATACCCCGGAAAACTCTCTTTTAAGTATAATGGAGAAGTAAAATACTTCCATGACAAAGAACAACTTAAGAATTTCATGATGACAAAGCCAAAACCACACAGGCTACTAAAAGATGTTCTAGAGAGGGACCAAAATGACCACAACTCCATGAATAAGAATAGAAAGAACCCACCAAATAGGGCAAACAATTAAACACAGGAGAATAAGAGGTGTACAAAAACAGTCTGTCAGCTTTCTTTAGTATATACAGAAGCAGCATATTTCCATCAGCACACTCTACTAACAGACTTATCCTGTATCCTAAGTGTCATTATTCTGTTTGAGTCTACAGGGTGGAAATCAAGGAAATAGCAGTAGCTCAGTCCCACACATGACACCTGGCCACCAGTAAGTGTCATGGAAATTATTCATGTCCATGACACACTAGAGCTATGCATGTTACCCTATCTCCAAACTGTTAGAAGTGCTGGTTATTTATTTATCATTTCAGTATTTATCTTACGTTTGATTCTTAGTAATTCCTTACTGTCATGAAAACTTTTTCTTAGTTCAATTGTTTTGAAACACTTAATTTTAAATTAATTAATATTTAATTTTCTGAATTTTGCTTAATGTTAATTTTTGTTTTAAGATTTATACTGCATATTTAACTTACAATCTATTTAAAAGACATGGTATGATATTTTCTCCTAGTATTAGAAACTTTAAAAAGTACATTTCCCTTTTCCATTGACTTTATATTACTTATTCCCTACCTTTAATACATAAAGACATATATATGAAAAAGATGTGTATAATTGGACATAAGATTGATAGTGTTTCATAGAAATCTTTTATGATCTTTTAAATGGGTTCATCTAATGTATTTTACATAGTCCTACATAACTATGATTTTGAGAGCTCTTTATTCTTCATCCAAGAGCATACAGCAGCTTCTCTTGCCTTCTGAAATATGCCTTTTCTTATTTCCTATATGCTACATCTGGAGGAATTAGAATATTTAGAGTTTGTTTAACTGGAAAATATTTTACTTTTAGTTTTCAAAAGTATGTTTGCTGAGTATAAAATTCAAAGAGGACAGACTTGTTTATTCCTTTCTTTCAGTCCCTTAATTAGTCTACTTTCATATACACTTGGTCTTTTTTTTTCTTTCTAATGTGGAATAAGATGCTATTTAATTTTGTTCTTCCATAGCTAACTTTTTTATGTATATGCTTTAATGATTTTTTTCTTTATAATAAGTTTTGGACAATTTCACTTTTGTGTATCTGGGTATGATTTTATTCAAATTTCTTATGCAAAAGGATCATTTTTCTCAGAAATGTGGTGGCATAAGCTCAACTAAATTCAAAAGTTTTAAATCTTTAAATATTTATTGCCTACTTCTTTCTACTTTGAAAATTCTAGGCGCTCTGGGTGACTCCGGAAGGAACAGGACAGCGGCGTGAGTATGGGGAAACAAAAGAAAACAAGAAAGTATGCGACCATGAAGCGAATGCTTAGTCTCAGAGATGAGAGACTCAAAGAAAAGGATAGATTAAAACCTAAAAAGAAAGAAAAGAAAGATTCCAGTACTCTAAAGGAAAGAGAAGTCCCCCAACATCCTTCCTGCTTATTCTTCCAGTATAATACACACCTTATCATGTACATTACCAGTATACACACATTACCAGTACACACACACCTATCACATCCTGGTTGATACCAACTTTATCAACTTTTCCATCAAAGCCAAATTGGACTTGGTACAATCAATGATGGACTGGCCTCGCCGGGGCTGCTCTAGGCGCTCGGCCAACGGCCTCTGCGAGCGCCCCAGGAGCCGGCGGGCAGCGGCCCAGTCCGGGACGCTCCGGGGGTGCAGGGGGACCGACGAGGCTCCAAGTCCAGCCCATGCATGGGAAGCAAGTGAAGAATTAATATGAAGCTCAGAAGCAGATAGTGCCAGACAACAAGCAGTACTTGGTACACATTTGGTTAGTGTGGCAGCGTTTCCTTCTCCCACTGCTACTGAGATGGCAGAAATTAGTCGAATTCAGTATGAAATGGAATACACCGAAGGTATTAGTCA
>PVKA01030000.1:6870-27839 GCA_004027165.1 Ctenomys sociabilis
AAAAAAAAAAAGAGAAGAAGAAGAAGAAGAAGAAGAAGAAGAAGAAGAAGAAGAAGAAGAAGAAGAAGAAGAAGAAGAAGAAGAAGAAGAAGAAGAAGAAGAAGAAGAAGAAGAAGAAGAAGAAGAAGAAGAAGAAGAAGAAGAAGAAGAAGAAGAAGAAGAAGAAGAAGAAGAACAAGAACAAGAACAAGAACAAGAAGAACAAGAAGAACAAGAAGGAGGAGAAAGAGGAGGAGGAGTGCAGGGGAGGAGAAGAAGAAGAGAGAAAGAAAGAAACAAAAAACAAAGAAAACAAGCTACACTGAGATTCCATCTCATTAAAAATGGCTATCATATCAAAGAATTAACAAAAACTTGTCAAAATTAAGGTCACAGAGGCATCAGCAGAAATCAGTATGGTATCCCCTAAAAAATAAATGATAATACTAGCCTGTGACTGAGGCATTGAACTTCCAGGTATATATTTAAGACAACTCAAATTATCACAGCACAGAGATATCTTTATATTTGTTTGTTAAGGAATAATTTATAATAGTCAGTATTCAGAATCAGCTTGACTACCCATAAACTGACTAAAAAAAATACATACTGCATGTGAAAAATGGAATATTATTCAACCATAAGGAAGAATTAAGTCATGTTTTTTACAGAAAAGTTCATGAAACTTCAATTTGTCATGTTACATGAAATAAAGAAGCTTCAGGGTTAAGAGTTAACACATTATTTTCCATAAGATAAGGAATCTAGAAATAAATAAGATGATAGAAGTGTAGAAAGAATGCGAGTCAAGGTGAAGGGAGTTGAGGAATGTGACCAGGTTATGGTGTGAGAAAAATGGGTGTTTGTGTAATTCATATATGTTATAGGTGTGTCTGAATATGCAGAGAAACCTAACATTATGGAACATTCGGATACAATAAGAAAAATTAAATTGGAAAAATAAATCACATGTTTTCTTGAAAACATGTAACCTAAACAGATAAATATATGAAAGTAAGGTAAAATGGAGAATACTATGAAAAAAGAAAAGGAGATAGGGGGAGAAAAAGGTAGCAGGGAGATGTGTGAAAACAAAGCACTCTGGGCCAACTCGTGAAAATGGCACCAAGAAATGCACTATGCCGGGTGACTGCAGTAGGCTAATGAATCTAATTTGAAATCAGTTATGTAAGCTTTATTTATTTATTGGCAGAAATGGGGACTGAACTCAAGCCCTTGCACTTGTCAGGGAAGCGCTTATTCCACTGAGCGCCCTATTTAAGCTTCAGAAAAGAAAATAAGCCTTGTGTTTGAGTTCCACCCAGCAAGAACGTGGTGCTGCCCTTTGGCATTATGTTTTCTCATGAATAATTAAATTTGGATTTTTGATTCATGTGAAGCCAAACGCCACGTAACGTGTCCAATGCAATGTGTGAGACTTCAGAAGCAGCAGCTCAGCAGCGGTGAGGTCACGATGGTGGAACCTTAGGAGGCACTTCTAAGCGTTCCCAGGCTCAGGGATCTGTTCCTTTCCAGGAAGCAAGTATTCCATATCTGCTTACTTTCAGATCCTTCTGAAAATCTTTTTAATCTGCAGAAACTATGTAGTTTTTGTTTTAAAGTGAGACATAATCAAAATAATTTTCTGAGAGACATAATCAAAATAATTTTCTGAGAGACAAGGAAAAGTTTGGATTAATATATACCTCGATGCATTTTTACACCAAATATTATTTAAGTGGACTTTACTACTATAGGGAGATGTTAATACCTTTCATTGACTCAAGAGAAAGAAAGCAAGACAAAAGTCTTCTTGTGATTGTCCTAATTTTGTGGGGATGTAATATTGTGTGAACACTTGAGAAATTGTATCCACCGAAAATTATTTTGGATGGTTATACTTTTGGAAAATTGCAAAACTCTGGGGAGAACTGGGAAGTCATTCTAGAGCTATGTGACCTCTCAGGAACACTACTTTCAGGTGCCACTTGAGAAGAACATGTTGGATTCTTCATTTACCTTTTTTTCCTGAGGCCATGTTGTTAAATGAGCTTCATGAGCACTAAGAAAATTCACTATTTCCACCCCTCTTAGTTGGAAAAGAAATTTGGAAGCAACCCTCATATTCTGTCCACTTTTCTCACTAGACCATAGTACACAACATCACTAGAATGTTCAAGGAATGATGCATGGTGAGTTTTATGATTCACAAAATCATTCTTCTTCCTATTCAGAGAATATGTTAAATTCTGATGAAACAATTAAACATATGATATTGTGTTCACATTTGCAGGTTTGAAGCAATACATGGTTAACTACACAATCTTAAGTCTTTAATGAGTATTTTGATATTAGCAAGCCTAGGGGAAGAATAATCAGTTGATATCTGTAGGACTCATAGTTGCTGTTGACGCACAGTGAATGTGCAGGCAATGTACCTATTATAACAAAGGAATCATGGCTGTTTTTGTTGTTGGAAATGCTTGCATAACTGTTAATTTTATAAAGTCAGACCACTTTCAGGTTTTCATCTTCCAAGCAAATCTAACTAAATTATGGATGACACAAGTGTGTATATATTTTTGTGCGTAGGGAAAAGTGGTTGTACATTTGAGTCTTCACCTCAATACACATGGAATATTCTTGATCTATAGATTTTCATTTATATGACCCACTTAATTTGTTCACTGTATGTTTTAATATACACACAGAGGTTATACCCATTGATGGCATACAGTGTGATATTTACATATATGTATACAATGCGTAATCATCAGATAAATTAATTAATCTATCCATCACATTAAGTACTTATTCAAGGTGGGAAAATTTCAAATTACCAGTACCGAATTTTGAAATGTACAGCTAATTTATTTTCAGACTATGTTACCCTACTGAAATGTCATAATTTAGAAACATTCTTCCTACCCAAGTACATTGCTGTACCAATTAACACCCTCTCTGCATCCATCTTCCAACCGTCTCAGCCTCTGGAACTATGATTCTGCTCTCCTCTCTGAAGTTAGCATTTGCACCTTCTAGTGAAAACATGTAATGTTTGTCTTCTGTGCTTATTTTATGCACAGGTGTATTTTCATTTATTCACTAACATTTCCACCACTCTAGATTACACAAAGGCATTTTCTGAGGCTGTGTTTGAACGGTGGAGTAAGAGCATCTTGAACTGGTCCTGGAGTGCCAGAGGTACTAAATGTACAGAGGTATTAAACAGGTCTGTATAATTTTTTATTTGCACAAGAAAACACTAGAAAAGATGTAGGGAAACACTGCAGCACACTAAAGTGTATGTGACGTGGAAGAATAGTGACACGTGATCATGATGACGTGCACATTATTTATACTTTGGACCTCTCATGTCGTAAATAGTCTTGAGTTTCCACCGCAGAATTGTTCTGGAGATTCTAAGTACTTTTGCTTCTTAAAATTACCTAAATTTTTGAGATAGAAGAAAGGAAATGTAAGACTGTGCTGTATATGAAGTAGAAAACATTAGAAGCCTTTTATTTCATTCCTGAATTTATAATTTTCACATTACACATCTCTGTCTGTCCATCTATTTATCTGCCATACAGATCTATAAAAATCAGCAACACAACATTGAGTGGTCAAAAATGATTTGAATTCTCATCAGAAAATATTGCCAGATTGTTAGGCAAAGGAATATGTTGTTCTACCATTGAAGAATGTTGGTATTTCATTGCTGAACAATAGCCTCGAATGGAAAACATGGCATACTGAAGACACCTGAGTGAAGGGTAATGGAAAGATGGATCTCATTTCATCACTTTCATTTATCATTTAGAAAAACAAATGTAAATGTCAATGATAGGGGAAAATGCAGACATTTTTGTGGATGAAGTATATTTAGAAATAATTAAAATAACATTAGCAAGACTTTTTAGGTTAAAATGTTATAAATATATTACTTTCAAAAGTTAAAAAAATCTATTTTAAGAATGACATAACAGAATTAATTTATTACTAAAGCTAATAGGGTGCAAATAGTGGGAAATCTAGGTATGATCCACGAGCAAATTCTTCCAGATCACAGACCTAGTAGTGGCACAGTGCCCAAGATCGTCCACAGAAGGTGTTCCTGAAGAACCAAGCTGCCACTCAGGGGTATCTTAGAGAAGAACTGTAAGGAAAGATAGACCACGGAATATTCTATAAAATATAGAGACAATACTTGGATATGTATATGAGAACACGGATTGAATGTTGGTAGGGAGGTCATTACATATAGTATTGGGGGAGCCGATTTCGTGGTATAGTTATGAGTGTATCATTTTCTAAGAACTTTTCATAACATATTTTCCAATGTGAAAAGTACAGCAATGGAGACCTGTACTTTTACAATAAGCTATATCCTTTTTATTTTTCAGCTTTGAAACTGAGTCGCACCAAATTACTAAGTGCCCAGTCTTGCTTTTTAATTGTCATCCTCCCTATCAGCCTTCAAGAGAGCCAGGGGTAATGGCCTGCATATTGTTCACACCGGATTCCGCATTATGTTAGAAGATGGGTTCCTTATTTATGCATTCTTTTCCTCACCTTCCTAAATTGTTGACTATAAATACTGAGGACTGTTTATTTAAATCTATGCTCAAATTTTAATAGACTTAAAATAGTGAACAACATACATGGCAAATTTCTAGTCTTGATTCATATGTTCTCTTTTGTATTCAAAAATCATATTTAATAGTGTATACAAATAGAAACAGATGTTAGCACTGTTCTGTTTTTCTACATAGAATATTGCAAAAGTGCTTCATCTTCTAAATCCTCAAATTTTTATTTAGCATTTTATTCATAAAATCCACTGATATTGACATAATGTTCTCAATAAAATATGTTCAAATATTTGAACATTTTAGGACATTTATGATTGCACTGTCTTCCATTATAAAGCTTCCCATGACATTGCACTTTTACAATAAATTTTTAGAACTGGGGTTAATGAATTGAGGACAAATGTGTATATCACTTTGGAGCTACATATTCATGTTTTCTAAATATATTGCATGTGTGAGTCAGTTTCATTAATCTTTAGAGTAGGTATAGTACTGAAAAAAATTATTTCAAAAGAGTGTATTAACATAAATTTTCACTTTGCCCTGTAATGTTTCATGTATGTACTACTTTAAATGATAACAGTGACATTTTCTGTGTTTTTTTTGTGTTATTCTGTGAAATTAAGTTGGCATTATTCTTCTTGACCTTCATTGGCATGCAATTGAGCTGTGGTCCTTTTTTCTATGACCCATTAATTTTTTAGATATTAACACTGTAACTGATGAACTTTTGGTAGCACAAACCCAACAACGTATGTTCTTTGTATTTCACTTCCCATTTGGAGAAATAGTCAGCCTAAAAAGTTGCAATGTTGTAGACAGTTGCTAGATGTAACTCACTTAGTTGCTGTTAACATCATTTCTCACATTATTGTAAGTATTTTCATCACGACTATGAAATGATACCTGATAAAGTAATAAGATTAAATTTGTTCAGTTTTCACTAACCGGTCAGTTTTCTCCTTTTTCTAATGTAGGATTCAATCCCAGAAAACACATTGCAAGTGAGACAATAAACTTTTCAATGATTTAAACTCCTGAGTATTGTAATCATAAATGATTGCCACCATATATCCACCACTGCCAAATTTTAAGACTCACTTTGGCAATGCCTTGTATTTGTAAAAGGTGAGGATTGGTTTCTCAGTATCTGAAATATCTTAATTCCATAATCATATTACTTTTAGAATATCATGATAAAAAGCTGTACAGCAATAACAGTCACTTAAGTGTATGCGTACTACAGAACGTTGTTTTCCTTTCAGCTTGTTAGTCAATTTGTTTTATTTAAATGTTGAAGTTTCTGAAGCACGGTGGATGCTTGTGGCTTCACTTCTTTGTTGTTTCTGCTGCAGCTCTAGGCCAACCTGAAACTCTTTGGATGTCATCCTATTGCTGCTTTCATGCAATGTATGCCTTGTGGCTCACTCTATGATCTTCAAAAGTTTCTTGTGTACTATTATTTTATTGCTGTACCATTTAACTGACCTGGTGTTCATCACATAAAGGAGGATTTGGAATGAACTTGAGAATGAACTAGAAATGGGTGTTTTAAAGAAAGCAAAAGAGCAGATGTAAATTCAACACCCATTTAAATTTGTTGGTGCTTACTATTTCATTTTTTATTGTTTGAAGAATACAAATTAGTAATAAAAAACACTAGACAGGGTACAAAATTTCATTAAACAAATATTAGAAATTCAAAAATGGTTAATGCATTATATGATGTTATGTTTTTCTTTTATTATTACTGCAACTTTTTGTCAGAACCAAGGATTGAACTCAGGTCCTTGTGCTTGCTAGGGAACCATTTAATGCACTGAGCTATCTCCCCATACCCTGTCATCTTTAAATTAATTTAGATTACTGGATATAAATGTGTAAAGTTGGTTGAAATAACGAAACAAGACAAAACAACTACAAGAATGTTGTAAGAAATTAAAAGGCAACAATAAGACAAAAAGAAAAAAATATTTTAAGCATTAACTGCTTCTTTCAAAGGATCAGTAGAAATTAGCAGTATAATTATTCAAATTACCCTGCATATATACAGAAATATATCATTTTCCCTTCCCTTTTGTCCTTTTTCCTCATCCCAGTTTTTCCTTCTCATTGAGCAAATGCTTTCCCTTTCACAGTAACTATTGTATCTTTCAGATTACATTTTCTCTTTCAGGTTCTCCTACTAGCAACAGAACACGATGTTAGTGTTTTCTCTAAATGGTAGGTATATCATTAGCTTATTATCAAATCAAATAATAAAGTACATTATACTTTGATTCATCTATTTGATAAATATATGTACATATAGAAAGTTTTATGCACTTAAATGTGTATACATAATTGACATTTTGATGATCTAGGTGATCATAAAATCATCCCATGAAGCTTTTTCAAACTGCTGACAGTGACATCAAGGATTCAATGGATTGACTAGACCATTCCAGGGAAATCCCCTGAGTGTAAAGAGGTTGACTTTTAATGTCAGAACAGTGTGCTTCAAACTGAGTAACAGCTTTCAAAAGGGAACTTTTCGAATCTGAATTTCATTATAGTCCTGGACAATGAGCAGGTAAGAGGACATGAATACCTCTGCTTTACAAGAAAGTTGCAAAAAAAAGTGAAAGAAATACCTTGATGAGATCACACGATATGAATAATAAATGAATAACAAATTCTCCAATCTCTGGCTGGTATCCAGTATCTTGTCTTGACTTCTTCAGCCCCAGATTGCTGCCAATTCCCACTTTTAGGTTATATGGACATCATCATTGGCCCTTTGGCTCATTGAAGTATTTTGTTGACACATGAACAAACTCATAGGGTTTACTCTTGGTCATTGCTGGAAGTGAAAAATCCCATGTGTTTCTTGTTGATGAGGCATAAATAACTCAAATCTAAGGACTGAATTCCTGTGTCACAAACAAGATCACAAGTCTGTTCAACAACTTAACTTCCCTTGAACTTGATAACTATAAGCCTGAATTTTCCAGTGGTAAAATAATAACATACATTGCTCCTACAAATTGAGTACTATGCAAACGCTTATCTAAATTATTTCTTACAGCGACCATGAGCAAAACCAAAGTACACATTATAGGTACACATTGTTGGTCTTATGAATTTCTGTTACAACATTTAAATGATGTATTAATCTGTAATCTCAACACCAGTCATACTTGGCAGGAGGGAGGAATGGATTTAGACATATCCTCATAAATATATGTCTTTACTAAACAATGAATTAATTCAAGTAAATTCCAATTTGATTTGGGATTTTAATTGATGATTTTTTAAACACCTCTTCAAGTGCATCATTTTCTTGTCCGAACATAAGCTCTTTCCAGATAAAGTGTGGCATGCTCATTTTTTTCACTATTTGATGGCAATCTCAAATGAGATTAATTAATTACCTTCCTTTGGTTCACATGTTATTTTTTTCAGAACCATTCTCTATAATTCACTCCAGGCAGCAACTGGATCGAGGTGCCATTTGAAACAGAAGCTATTGCTCTTCTTTGTCAATGTGGATGAGCTACTATTCATTCCTTCTTCCACCTCTGTCTACTTCATGCTCCAGTATACTTTGGCTATAGTACTAAAAATGTACTTGAAGTGAATTGCTCTCACACTATCAAAATGATGTGATCATGATTTAACTTTCACTTTTACTTTAGAAGTCATGCAAAATCAGAGCTTTATAACTGAATTTGTCCTCTTGGGACTTTCTCAGAATCCAAGAGTTCAGAGAATGGTATTTGTCATATTTCTGTTTGTCTACATTGCAACTATCTTGGGTAACATTCTAATTGTGGTGACCATCATCTGCAGCCCGGCTCTACTAGAATGCCCCATGTACTTCTTCTTGGCTTTCCTGTCCTTCCTGGATGCATGTGTTTCTACTGTCATCACACCAAAGATGATTGCAGACTCCGTCTATGGAAGGAACACCATCTCTTTTGAAGGCTGCATGGTGCAGCTTTTTTCTGGACACTTCTTCTCTGGGGTGGAGCTGATTGTCCTCACAGCCATGGCCTATGATCGCTACGTGGCCATCTGCAAGCCCTTGCACTATGCTTATATCATGAACAGGAGGCTCTGTCATGTTCTGATGGGTGTGGCCTGGACAGGGGGTTTCTTGCACTCTGTCATTCAAGTTCTTTGTACTTTCCAACTTCCCTTTTGTGGTCCCAGTGTCATTGACCACTTTATATGTGACTTGTTCCCAATTCTGAAACTTGCCTGCACTGACACTTATGTATATGTCTTTCTGGCAATCGCCAATAGTGGGTCGATATGCATTATCATCTTCTTTCTGTTGCTTGTCTCTTATGGTATCATCTTGTTTACTCTTAGGAAGCACAGCTCTGAAGGGTGTAGGAAGGCTCTGTCCACTTGTGGGTCCCACATTACTGTTGTGGTTTTGTTCTTTATTCCTTGCATATTTACATATGCGCGGCCTCCATCTGCCTTCTCATTTGAGAAATTGGTGGCCCTCTTTTACTGCATGTTGCCTCCTTTGCTTAATCCTTTTATTTATACTTTTAAGAATAAGGAAGTAAAAAATGCCATGCGGAAAGCATGGAAAAGCTTGGTGTTATATTCTCATGAGAAAAGTAAGTTCCTTTTATAAAATAAAATACAAAAAGTCATTAGTTACTTTGAAAATATTTTATTTAATGTGATTTTTAGGAACCCACATTTTTATATAGAAAACATTACTAGAAATTGGAGGGTCACAGAATTCTATGTTCTCCTGGAGATTAGCCTTTCACTCTGAATCTGAGCCTTGTCATATGTATAACAAATGAAACATTATTTTTTTTCTTAATTCTTATTTAAAACAAAGATATCATTTTTGCCCATCAAAATGCTTGCCATTCATACTGTTTTTTGATATCTCTATTAAATAATGTTAGAATTAAATAAATAAATGTATCATGACTATTCCAAGTGAAAAGGCATTTTTTATAACAATGAATGCATTGCCACTCATGCAGAGCATTATATTGTGAGCCAAGCTGGATAAGGAGCACTCACAGAGCTTAACATGTAGATCTTCTATCATTTAGTTTCATTTTTAAAGATAAATTCATTAATATCTGATGTAGAGTCTGAATCACTTCTAGCTATGTCAACACAGAGAAGTAGGTGAGAGAAGCCCCATACAGAAATAAGCTTAAGAGCGAGAGAGATAGCTCAGTAAAATAAGCACTTTCCTGAAAAGTGCAAGATCTTGAGTACCACACACACACACACAAAAAAAAAAGAAACACAGAATTTAGCTTAAGAAAAACCAAAGAGAGAAATATACTTAGGAGAACCCAAAGGAGAAATTTGTAATGATTTTATCAAATATTAAACTTGAGCCAATTAGATTCTCAAGAGATTATGTACATGCAAATCTTCATCCTATATGGATCCCTGTACGTATTTTTCTTTTGTAAATCTTGATCTGGGGGTGTCTTGATAGTCCCATGCCTTTTGCGATGACTGCAGACGATTATCTCAGAGCTTTATTTTGAAACCGTGCCCTGAATGGAAATGAATGGTTGAACATCAGTCCTACCGATTGAGCTTGAACCTTCTACTTTCCACTCGGTCAGCTAGGGAGGAATCATAGGAGGAAATAAAGACATTGCCACACTAGAGACTATTTTGCTGCAGCTTCAATTTCATAGCTGCCCAGTAAAACTAATAACATGCAGCATCTTCTGCCTCTTCAGCTCAGAGAAACCTTGCTGTGAAGCATGTAGAATCTTCCTCCTTCCAGGAAGAATTATAATTTCTCTCTTACAATTAGCATTAAAAGAAACCAGATAGGTGGAAGAATCCATGGAAGGATTTCAACATAACTACTTGGTTGCTGAATTCCAAATGTCTAATGTCTTTGGATGCTTATTGGGCTCAAAAAATTAAACAAAATCATCCCAAGATGGAATTGATTATAGCAGAAAAACATTGACAGGACTTTAAAACCAGATGAAGATGTTTGAGTTATTGCTCAATGTCATGGACCTATGGCTTGGCCCCTGAATACAGCAACTACAGATAGGAGATTGGCAGTGTTTCTCACCCCAGCTTAAGTACTAAAATTTAATTTGGAGGAATACAGAAGGCCATACTTGTCATTTTTTCACCTCGTGTCCTCTCATACCAGTTAATCTGGAGGGCAGTGATGTATTATAGAATATGTGATAATATTTAGCAAACCCTAACATTTTTGCCACTCATTAGATGTTACAACAAAATTTTCTTCCCACTCAAGGACATAGTAAAAGCAACCAGGGAAGGAGAGAACCTCTTCCAGTTATTCTCAGAAGGACCATTTTGGCATAAGCTTTCATGAGGGTCCTTCATTTCTTCTCCAACTCCATGGATGCTATCTAAAATAACTTGGATATACCGTGGCCCAGTTTGGGTTGATCAATGGCCCCTCACTCAGGAGAAGATCACTGCAGCTCATATACTACTGAATGAACAGAAAATGCAGGATCACATAGAGTACTTCAATGGCCTTTGGAATATGAGAATTTTCATAATAAAATATAAGTCAGGAAGATGGATATTATTTCAGAATTTGAGACATGTTAATCGAATCATGGAACCTATGAGAGTACTTAAACCAGGACTATCCAGTCACATTCCTTTATGTGTTTCCTTCATTGTGATTTATTTAAAAGACTACTATTTTATATTCTCCAAGATAGAGAAGTGTTTTTCCTTTAGCTTATACTCCATTAACTATTGGACCCCTGAGTACCATTTATAGTGACATCATGTGCCGCAAGGAATGCAAGATAGTGCAACCCTATGTCAAGAGTTTGAGGCTGCAACCATCTTGTCACTCAATCAGGCTCTTTGATCTGCTTAGCTTAATAATGATATGTTCTAACACATGAGTTCCCATTCACCTTGTAACATATTTATTCAGTTGGATGATGGTTTTCCTAATGAAGGTCTAATGATAGCCCTCCCAAAAGATGAAAACCATGGCACTGTTTTCACATTTGGGATGCCTTATCTGATGGAGACTTATTGTGCCCCAAACTATTCAAATGCAGGTTAATCATCTTGCAACCCTAACTGATTTTCAGACTGTACTTGTGAATATTAATGCTCTCTGACCAGTTCCTTAGCTACTAACTAATGATCTAGATCTCGTTTGACATTCTCCATGGGAACGTGTCCCCCACTTTTTAAAGCAAACTTATATCAGAGGATGAAACTGCCTTGGACAAAGGTAATCTTGGTCTCTCTAATACTCAACTCTCTAGAATGTATCCATCTTAGCCAATGATTTATTTTCCCAGCTCAGTGTATGCCCAATGGGTTTCTTTGGCAGTCACAGAACCCTTTACAATGGCTACATAAGCCACATGCTTGACATAAAATTGTTACTCACTTTGAGAGAGCTGTGGCAGGACTGATGACATCTCTGTGTATGTGTGCTACTGTAAAATGTTGTTGCTTTCTTTCCTTCTGGTAAACAACAGTGGTTATTGCAATTCAAGTCCACTTGTACAATTGTATTAGCAAACATTCCTGGTTTTATTGATTATCATTATTCCCCAGACAAATTAATTTGATTTACTTCTCTCATATCTTTTGTATTTCCTTCCAAAGTAAGCACCCTTTCCATAGTGGGAGGTGTCTCTGTTTTTACAGACAGCTCTTCCTCAGGCAAGGGAGATTATATTATGGCCTCCTCTTCCAAAGTACAGGACAAAGTGTTTTCTTCTGCACCAAAAACTGAATTACAGCCTGTCATGTAGGCGATAAAAGATCATACATCCACTCCACTGAATCTTTTTACAGATAACATTTGTGTTTGCAGTGCAATGAAATACATTTAAATTGTACCTTTCACACTAATCAGGAAGTCATAGTTACAAAGTAAACTACATAGTTTACATACTAGTTATAATTGATATTTACTGACTTACATTGGTCATGTTATTTTCTTGTTGTTGGTTTCTTAGTTTTTTTCTGTGTTTAACCATGGACCGTGTTTGGTGGGCATTTTCCATTGCCATTCTTGGAACTGTGGTTATTTTGGTTCCTTCCTATAATATCTTTTAGTACTGTGCATAATTTTATTTTTGTTGTTATTAATTTCTTTGTTTTTTGTCATGGAAATCTTTTACTTCATCATTAAGCTTGACAAAGAGTTTCACATGGTATATGAGGCTGTGTTGGACTTTGTTTTTTTGTGCTACTTGAAATACTTCGTTCCTTGCTCTTCTTGACTTAATTATTTGTGATGAGAAATCTACTTTTATTCTGATGGGTTCCTTCAAATGTGATCTATTTGCTTTCTCTAGCAGCTTTACTATGTTGTTCTTGTGCTGAATTTCTGGGATCTTGATTATTATATATCAGGGTGTAGTTGTAATTGGGCTGATGTTGTTTGGACTTCTGCATGTCTTGGTAACCTGAGTGTCAGATTGTTTCCCCATATTTGGGCAGCTTTCTTCTATTTCTTCTTCCCATATTCTTTTTGTTTTTGTATTTAGTTGTTTCAGGGTCTCATTATGCAGCTCAGATTCGTGGTGATCCTCCTGCTTTCATCCTTCTCATTGCTGGGATTATAGGCATGTGTCACTACACCTGGACTCATCATGCCCCCTGCTTTGAGGGCAGGCCTAGCACATCATGTGTGCTGGGGGTAGAAAGGTAGTCCATGCACTTGCCTAAACTTGAGTAAGTAGTTGCTTTAGTCTGCTGAGCAATCTCACTGGCTCTTCATATTCATTTTTATATCATTAGCTCTTTCTTTTACATTGATTCCTACTAGACTAATGTTGTTCACATCATCTTGCAGCTGTTGAATTATTTCCTGGATCATAGTTATTTTTTTAAGGATCATTCCTTCCCTTTTAACTAGCTACAATTGTGTCTTCAATGTCAGAAACTCTATGTTTACTTTTATTCAAATGATTTTTTCCAACTTGTGATAGAATTTTAATTTCCTATGTAGCTCTTTGAACCTGTATTTCTTTCTGGTCTCACTATGTAGATCAGACTAGTGCTGATTCTTCTGTGTTTAACTTTCCAAGTGCTAGGAGTATAGGCATGTGCCAACATGCCCAGTCTCAATTGCATCTTAGCACACTCCAGGGGTGGGGTTTGCATGGCACACTGTTGATTGAGCACAGGCCTCTGCACTCTGCCTAAGTTGCTGCTTTAATCTGCTGAGCTATTTGGGCAACTTTTCTTTTCTGTACTGATCCTTTGCAGTTTCCATCATTTTTCTATTCTCTATTTTTTTTAATCAGTGTCTTCTTTACAAGTGCTTAGTAATTCATTCATTACAGTTATCAATTTTTATTACATGGGAAATTATTTCTCATCTGAATTCCTCTAAACCCTCTGCAGTTGTTTCTTTACTTGATGCAAAATGGAATATTGTTCAGACTTTAAAATAAAATGTTGTCATTTTAAATAATATGGATTGCAAGGTTTTTGAAATTTTCATTATAAGGAAATACACGAAAGAGGGAAATTCATTGATTGACTTAAATATAATAGAATGTGTGCAGGTATTAAGGCATTACATAATATATACAATGTGAACACATTTATATCTCATTTTAAAATTTAAGAATTTACAACAACTTGAATGAACATTTCTTCAAAAGGTAAACCAGTGGCAAGAAAGTCAATGTAAAGCTTCTGATCCACAGGGTATAGAAGCCAGGGAGAGCAAGATAGCTCAGTGGACAAAGTACCTGCTTAGGCAAGTGGAGCAACCAGGGTTTAATCCCAGGCATTACATCCTGCACCAGTCCCAACACCTGGTGCAGTAAGCCAGCTACCAAGACTGGGCATGATGACTCACACCTATAATCCCTGGGCTGGGGAGACTGAAAACAAGAGGATCATTACAAGTGTAAGCTGCATAGTAAGATCCTGCACCAAATGCATAAAGAAAAGAAAGCCAGAATAACACATCCATTTGAGGAAGGTGTTGCCTTTAAAATATGATAGGCTGGGGCTGGGGAGATAGCATAGAGGAATAAGTGCTTGCCTGGAAAGCTCAATGTCTTGAGTTAAATCCCTGGTACAACCAAAAACAAATGCTGGGCCTACAGAATTTTGTCTGTGTTTATTGGCTATCTAACCATGCATTTAAACTATCTCATGCTCCTCCTTCAAGAAAATACTGCTGTATGGCCAAAGTCACTGGACTCCTGAAAACTTCATTGAGGTTCTTAAATTTTAATTAAACTTAATAGTCATTGTCTGTTATGGAAATATTTTATTACCCAGTTCACAGCTGTGGCTACATATTTCTCACTTGGTCCAATCAACATAACTTCACCAATTAAATGGAAGAGGTGTGATACCTTATGAAAGAGAAAGCTGATAAAGTTCCATGGGAAATGAATTGTGATATAGGGCTGAAGAAGTGGTATGCCACCAGAGCAGACAGTAATGGAGCTCTTCTGGTCTTTCCAATAGGATAGAAATTGCTTCAGGACAGATATGGAGAAAAAGACATTTGGCAAATACATGGCTGCATAGCCAGTGTGTTAATTTGTTCAAGCAATAAAGCTACATGTGGTAGACCAGCAATAGTTGTAGTCCTCACTGTATTAAGATCATTGTGATCTGCTATCATTTTGCAAGATGCATCCATCTTGTGCACAGACCAAACAAGAGTGTTATGTCAAAATGTGGTTGGAGCCACATCTATTGTTTTGATAGCAATAATAATTCCTTCAGTTCAAAAATAGTTTTGATATTGTTTTTGATTTGGTCTTTTCCACAAAAAATGGACTCATACCTAGGTTAAGAAATCCATTATGCCTAATACTAAGTGTATCCATTCCAATTATGCATACAAGAAAGGGTAGGATTGAGGAACCTGCTGGACCCACTAGGAGTGAAATTTTGGGTAAAACTCAGTTGATCACTTGATCTCCATAGGTCATGTATTTTTCCTAGGGAGGAATACAATAATACTTCACATGTTTTAGAATAAGTATTGGTTCAGAACCATTGTTCATTCAGTTCTCTTTAAGTTTGTAATTGTTAGCATTGACCCAATGTATGATTACCACATGACCCTTAGGAAAATGCAGTAATGACTGATAATGTTAGTTTTTGGTAGTGAAATATGGTTTGTTGTCAGGAGTCCATGGCCTCCCCTTCTCGGTTTTTCTGGTTTTATAATCTGATTCAAGTCTGGATATCCATAAAGGGTTGTTATTCTCTGTTGTTTTGCTTCTGCTCTCCTTTGTGGTAGGTACATTTACCTTCCTTATCATCACTGAACATTAAAACCAGTTCTCTGCCACTGAATAGCCCAACTGCATTAATTATATGTAAGTTTTCTAATTTTTCAAATTACAGATGCCACCATAATCCCTGGTAACCACAAAGACAAAAGTTGGGGTTCCAGGACTTTGGTGGTCTTTTCACATACCTGTTACTTCATATATTACTGAAAGGCACTTTTTTTTTGTGCTGGACCAGTGGCAAATGCACTCCAGCATTCCCATTTCTCTGAGTCTTTGAAATGCTTCATCAACAGTCAACACAGAACCTTCAGCCATTTCCAGCTCATTTACAGTGAGTGAGGCATTTTTTGATTAGTATTTTAGCCAATCACTCAACAAAATTATCAAGACCTGTTTAACTTTATGAGCTGGAATTTCCAACCCCCAGCCCTGGTAGTGGGGATTGAACTCATGATAATGCATGGGCCCATATCAAGAAACCAAGCTCAATTTTTTTTTTTTTACATTTCTTACTCTTTTTGCACAATTTTAGTGTCCATGACACATATGTTCCTCGGCCATGTGCAGGGAGAGATGAGATATGTTGGCATGTGCTTCGGAAGGGTATTAATTCTTCATGAGACAAGCTATATACCTCAACGTTTAGAACTTCAGAGATTTAAGCCATATTAGAAGACTAGACACAACAGTTGGTGGCAGTAGTTGGACCTAGAAGGGTCATGCTGAGAACTACATTAGTTCATTATGGTTTCCGTAGCCAACACAAGAGCCAATTTAAATATAGTTGCAAAGGACAAAATCACAGTGGGTGGAGGTGGGAATATTTCTACTTCGGAGCATGGAAAAATCTCTTCCTCTTTGAAAATAAGCTCATTAAAATTTATAAGTTCAATATCCCTAGCTTCAAGTTCAATCCATATATCTTCATCAGAATTGATGGCATCCTATTCTTTTATAATTAGCACCCTCACTTCGTACATAAATGCTTTTAGGCTGAGTGTTAAACTGCAGCTGTAATTCAGCTACTTGCATGATGAAAGCTTTTCTTTAGTTTCCAGAAAATTTATCTCTGCAGCTAAAGATAAGAAAAACATCCAGCAGAAAACATTTAGAGGTCTTTGTATTCTTTATGCATCTCTGGATCTATGTGTGAATTTAAATCTTTGATCACACTCTCATCTATTATTACTTTGTCTGTGTGCTTAGAAATCTTTATATGTATATGTGTGACACTGTTTTGCTTTAATACAAATGCATAAATAAACAATCCAGATTTTTTTAAATGGGCAAAATCCTAATTAGATATTTTTCAGTGGATAGCATGCACATGATCAAATACATAAATATGTTCACATCGCTAATTAACAAGACAATAAAAAGAAAAATCTCAATGAAATATTACCTCCCTCTAGCAAGAATGGTGATTATGAAAAATAATAGTTTTGATAAATGATGGTGAACAGGTGGGTAAAAGGCCATAGGTAGACCCTGTTGGGAGGAAGGTGATTTAGTCCCATTGCTATGAAACAATCATGTGGATATTCTTCAAATATTCAGAATGAACTACCATGTGGACCTGCAAGCCCGATTGAAGAAGATATACCTTGGAAAGGCCGGGGAGATGAATTAGTAGAATAAGCTCTTACCTGGCAAGTGGAAGGACGTGAGTTCAATCATCAGTTCTGCCAAAATAAATAAATACAAAAGCATCAAATGAAAACAACTAGGTGGCCATTGCTATATATTAGTTGCCTTAACAAAATCAGCCTGTTATTGGCAAAATATCCAACTGAGGATCAGTGGAACTGATTAGAAGATGTAAAAGCAACTACAAAAATGCACTCGGCCACCTTATCTTTAACAAAGGGGCCAGACATGCTTACTAGAAGAAAGAGAGTCTCTTTGCCAAATGGTGTTGGAAAAACTGGCTCTCTACATTAAAAAAAAAAAAAAAAAAAACAACCTTGATCCAGGTCTATCACCATGCCCTAAACTAAAACCGAAATGGATTAAAGATCTAAACATTAAAACAGAAAAACTAAAACTCCTGTAAGAGAAAGTAGGAGGAACTCTTGAAGACATTGGAGCAGTCAAACAGTTCATGAACAAAAATTAAACTGCGTGAGTAACCCTTGAAAGAATTAAGAACTTGGACCTCTTCTTATTGAAAAGTTTTTGCACGTCAAAAGAAATGATCAACAGGGTGATAACACAACCCACAAATTTGGAAAAAAAAAAAAAAAAACACGAATGAACACTCAGACAAAGGTCTTCTCTCTAGGATATAAAACTAAAAAATAAATTGGGTTCTGCAAATGTAGAGATCCAACACAGAAATAGGCATCCAAGATGAACACACACTTCTCAAAGGAAGAAATCCTAGAAACTAATAACTACATGAAAAAATGCTCCATGTCACTAGCCACCTGTGAAATGCAAACTAAAACAACACTGAGAATTTCACCCCAGAAAGAATGGCTATCATAAAGAAAGATAACAAGCACCAACCAACAGCAAATCCTAGAAACCCCGTGAGGAAAATTGAACCCTTCTCTACTGCTGGGGTCAATGTAGACTGGTGCAACCATTATCATAATCAGTGTGGAGGGTAGGCAAAAATCTAAGACTTCAAATCCCACTCAATCCAGCTATCCTCCTATTAGGAATTTTCCAAAAGAACAGAAACCCCCACGTCATATAATGATATATGTTTATAGCATCACAATTTCTGAGACTTGAATCTAGGAAGCAGCAAATTGCCTGTAATCTGAGGAACGGATGGAAAAAGACGTGATTTCTTATGCAATAGAGTATAATTCAGCTATAAAGAATGATAAAATTAGCCAGGCATGGTGGCGCATGCCTGTAATCCCAGCAGTGGGGAGGCTAAGGCAGGAGAATTGTTGTGAGTTCAAGACCAGCCTGAGCTACAAAGTGAGCTTAAGGCCAGCCTGAACTGCATAGTGAGACCCTGTGTCAAAAACACACACACATACAAAAAAAAAAAAAAAAAAAAAAAAAAAAAAGATAAAATTGGCCAGGGGGATAGTTCAGTAGAATAGGTGCCCCCCTGGAAAGTTTGAGGTCCTGAATTCAATCCAGGGTAGAGAAAAAAAAAAGATATACTGAAATCCTTCATATATAAGTGGATACAACTTGAAAATATACTCATAAGTGAAGCAAACCAGATCCAGATGCACATATGTAAATATCTTATAGTCTCTCTAGTATAAGGACCCAAAGGAAGAAATAAAAATTCAAAGCTATAACACAACTAAATGGAAAGTGATAATTTAAGGATTAAACAACAAAGAGAGGGAAAGGAGAAAAGTTAGGAAACATGGCAGGGGCAAAACCTTACTTTTATGTACATAAGATGGTTAAGGCAATGGTCCTGAGAATCTCCACCAGTGTTTTGAAACTACAGTTAATTAAGAGAATTTTTACCCTGACTAACTACATATGCTGATACCTGTGAACCAAGCAACTGCACTGAGGATGGCAATGTGCAATCCTAGGGCCATTGTAGGAATGCTTGTCATTCTGATCATCTAAATACATGCTGCCTCAAATGTCATATCAATTACTGGTACACACTCTCTCTCAAGTGAATTTTTTAAAAATTTATTTATTTATTTATTTTTGGCTACACCTGGGATTAAACTCTGACCCTCACTATTCCCAGGCAAGAATTTATTCTATGGAGCCATCATCCTGGCACCCGAATGTTTGTTTAAAATAAAAGGTGATGAAAGAAAACAAGAGACAAGAAAAATATGACATAGGACTGTCATGCTACAGTGTTATATTTGGTTTGATTTGTAAATGTCTATGTAAAAATATGTAATTGTTTATTTTTGTTTGCTATTACTTATATTTTCCACATTCTATAGGTATTTAAAATGTAGCATATGAACAATGCTTGGACACCATTTATTCCATATTATGTCTAAGGTATTTATATTCAGACAATAGTGTTAAGTTCAATTGTCTATGTTGTAGGGTAATTATATCATTAATCTTCTCTTCAAGAGGGTTAATAACTCAAGTTTGCAGACCAAAATTTAGAGAAAAAGAAGGGCTACAAGAATAACCAACATTTTGGCCCTAGTACTTCAAGTTCAGTGAGGACTCAGGACATAAGTGAACCTGTTCGGTAACATCCTGTAACTCAGTGGTGTCCCAAATTTTCTATTTTTTAAACTTGTATTTTAAGGAATGATCTATAAGGTGTGCAGGTTCTCACTACTAGACCGGACTTATAGTGATCTGCCTGTTTAGAGCCTCCTAAGTAGTGGGATTAGAGAAGCGTGCCACCATATCAGGTCTCAATTGCTGTCTCAGAGTGCAATGGGGTGGAGCTGGCACAGCAGTTCCAGGGATCAATCCCCAGCCCTTAAGTGAAGAGATTGCTTGCAGGTGCTTTAATCTGCTGAGCTATTTTCCAGTCTTCCATATTTTCTGATCAAGGAGATTATGGGCCACTGAAGAAAATGATTGATGATGTATATTGTGACTGAGGAGAGTCACCTACAGAGAAAAAATTCTCTCAGGCTTTCATAGACCCAAAATTGGTCAAGCAATATCCATGACTCATCCAGATGGCTGACACTGACAGAGTTTTAGTATAAATCCTGATGAAATTTGCTTTACCTTGTCAGATAAAAATGTTAACATTTGTTGTTTGTTTTGCTTTGTCTTTGTCTTAACCATCCAGGAGAAAAGTATAAATATGAGGTATAAAAAGCAAACCATACTAATATGCTAGGTAGTAAAAGGCTCAAGTCAACAATTTCTTAGTTTGCCAGTTCTGTGAATAATCCAATACTATCATGTACTGCTGGACTATATTGGATTATTTTGCCTAATTCCTACACCTACAATATTTGAATGCCCATCTCTGACAAAATTAAACAAAAAGGGGGATTAAATGGAGGAATATTTTGTACTGAAATATATATATATATATATATATATATATATATATATATATATATATATATATACAAAATAGGATAGATATACAGCGCTGTCTCTTAGTTCAATGAGAAGAAAAATTTGTACTAATAGTTTTCAGACAAAATATCATGTCTGCATCTTTTACTATGAATAACTACTATGAAGACAATATGCAATGTATTAATTATTG
>PVKA01030001.1:0-27735 GCA_004027165.1 Ctenomys sociabilis
AAAAAAAAAAAAAAAAAGACAACAAAATGACCTGCAGTCAGGTATCATTTCCATCTGCATCTCAGGGACCACTTTCATTTTCTAAGATATTCCCCTAGCACCCTCAAAACTTTTGACATTAGGATTTCAACCATGTAAAATTCTGATTTAGATCTGGTCACATCTGACATAAAATAGAATCACGCACACGCACACACACACAGCCGTACAGCTGGCTCTGCCTACCTGGTGCCTGGACACCGTCTACACGCAGAGACCTACTTTGTGTAATCAAGGATCATGATGAGGACTGAAAAGGTCACACAGGCTCTGCTCAGTGGCTCTGCTTTGCGATGCTGTCCTGTCCCCTGCCCATTGGCTTGTGCAGCCCTCTACTTCCCAGCTCGGTCCCCTTCCCAGCACGTCTGTCCCGAGGAGTCCCACTCGCAGTGCCCCCCCTCACTGGCCACTCACCGTGATCAGCTTGTTTTCTAGATCCGCTCCTCCTGCCAAGCTGAACCCTAAGCCGGCACCTTCCTCCTTGTGCAAGATGGTGACATGGATGCTGTCCAGTTGCTGTGGGTGAAACACACGCGTGAGTAGCCGTTTCCAATGGGCAGCACAAGCCACGGAATGACAGCTGGAGCATCGGACTGATCTGCTCACCAATAACCAGCCGGGCCGGGCGGGCCAGGCTCCAGCCCCTGCCACCTGCACCCATTTAATTTCAGCTTCATCGTCTGTGAAGGGAGAACTATGCTTTCAGATGTGGCAAGCAGCTCAGGCAGAAGCAGCTGCACATAAAACGATTCTGTTCCCCTCTTGCTCACGGACATTCGTGTGGACTGGACCAGGTTGCCTTCGTGTCCCCGTGTGCTGGACACCACAGTTGGGCCACATCACCACAAGACTGGGCACACTATAAGACCTGAGGTTATTACTGTTGTGTAGGAATTGACTGTTTTTTCTCTTCTACGGGCACAGCAGCAGCAGTGAGAGGGCCCGGATCACGTGCACACTTATGCTCACACGCACATACATGCAGGCGCACGCAGCACTTCCCAGGCTGGCTGTGTGCTCACGAGAACCCTGCTCCAGCCTGCAGCTGGTCTCATGCTGCAGCTCCTCCAGGTGGTCACTTAAGTGGAGGGAGATGAGCAGCTGTGAGTGGTGGGAGCTTCGGAGCTAGAGATGCATCTGCTTCCTGTCGGAAGGGTCAGTGGCTGCTGGAAGACAGACACCCAGGCCACCAGAGCATCCCTTTAAGAAAAAAAAGTCCAAAGCCCAGGTTTTGATTTAGGTTTTATAATGCAGGTTTCAGTAATTTACAACAATCACAAGACAGACCAAACAAATAGGCTCGTGTAAGGGCCGGTGAGATAGCTCAGCAGTCTGCTGAGGTGAGCCCAGGGACGGGGGCTCGATCCCCAGCACCACATGCCATGCTGGCCTTGCCCAGGGTGTGCTGAGCTGGCCACTGAGTCTGGGTTTGGTGGCGCATGCCTGAAATCCCAGTGCTGAAAACAGGAGGGTCACTACGAGTCTAATCTGTTTAGTGAGACCCTGTAGACTCTGTACTAAATACATAAAAAAAAAAAAAAAAATATGCCTGTGGGCTGCACCAGCCTTGGGCTGCCACTTTCTCACCTGGCTGCTAGGGATGAAGTTCCATCAGAATTCATGTACAGCTGGCTCTGTGTTCCTCTGCGTTTGGGCCCAGAAATGATTCGTGTTGAAGGGGCCTCCCGGCCCAGCTCTAGCCCATGTCTCCTGTCCAGAACTCAGAAAGTTCAGTGGAAGAAGAGACAGCCAACCCCAGTGTGCTGGGCACCACAGGTAATGTGTGTCCATATGCTGGACCTTCCCTTATGTCATTTGTGCTGAGTTGGGCTTCAGAGAACCATGGTCCCCATAGAGGTGACAAAGGAGACAAATGGCCTGGGCATCGCCTGTCCATCAGATATAACTACACCTTTGGCCTTGGAATGACTATGGTGTCTTGGTTCATGAACACTACTGTCTGCAAATAATTCAGCTCTCAAACAAAAATGTTTGGCAAAATTTTGATTTTGTTTGCAAACTACATCATGTAACAAATACTACCATGGCCGTCCTTCCACACAAACACAAATGTGGCATCTTTTCCAGGATTTTTTCTTTTTGTGGAACCGGGGATTGAACTCAGATCCTTGCACTTGCCAAGGAAGTGCTTATTCTACTGAGCCATCTCTCCAGCCCGTGGCATCTTTTCCAGAATGGCGGAACAAATTAAATTCCTGAGCTGAGGCAGCACTGTACATCCCTCACACCTCATAGAAAAAGAAGCTCTCCTTGTCTTTGGACCCCAGTCTGCATCACTCCTGCATGCACAGGAGCTGTGTGTGGGACCTGGGCAGCCTGCCCACATCTGACTGCCAGCCTAGCTCTGCCTGCCACTTCTGCCCACACCTTCTGCCCACACGTCCTCAGGCTGCAGTCATCAAGCGTGTGGGAAGCAGGGCTTCAGGATGACGTGGGTGGAGCACGAGGCAGTTGTGAGTTTGGGGCGGAAGTTATGAAAGCTCAAAGTGAGAGCTCTTGCGGGCCACATGCTGACTAGTACACTGCCAGGCAGCCCTGGGGCAGGGAGCAGCGTTGAACTTGAACTGAGACAAAACATCCAGGTGAGGGCTGGGGAGTTAGTTCATTGGACAAAGTGCCTGCTTTGGCAAACTCAGGGACCAGGGTTTGAGCCCCAGTCCTATATGCTACATTGGGCCCCCCCATGGCACACCAGCAACAGTGTCTGAAAGTGGCAATGCACACCTATAATTCCAGCGCTTGGGAGACTGAAAATAGGAGGTTCACCACAAGTTCGATCTGCAGAGTGAGACCCGGTACCAAATAGACAAATGGAAAAAAAAAAAAAAAAAAAACCCACCTAGGTACTGGGAACTTCAGCCTCACCTTTGACACTTAAAAATGGACAAAAAGATGTAAGAAATTGGTGTGTTGGAAGGACTCCATATGCAGAAAACTTCTTTTCAAGTGGAAAGTCCTCCTGCAGCACAAAGGACCCAGGTGTGAGAGCGGCCTGGGCAGCTGCCTCGTCCAGCCTGTAGGTCTGGGGCTTCTTGAGTTGCTCCCCCTTGAGCTCTCCTGAAACCTGTGGCGACCACACAGCCAGCCCACGTGGCCCCAACACTCTACGCACACACAGAGGCTGCTACCTTCAGGGTCGTTTCATCCAGAACTCTCACTTCCTCGATGAGCGCCTCCAGCTCCTCTGCGCTCATCAGGGAGATCACTGACTGGCCGGACTGAGAGGATCCGTGGTCCCCATCCTCGGCTTCCCTGGGCTCGGCGAGACCTTCTGTGTATTCTCTCAGCTCTGAAAGACTTTGTGGGAAGTATAAATAGTATTAGTAAGAGCTACTGTTTACTGCATAATACTGCTTAATTCTAGGCATGATCACTTTATGTTTTGATACAGCAAATCTATTTCTCAGTAGCATCAGAATAATAAATAAGAATATCAGATCAGGAGCTACATCGAGTCCAGAGCAGAGCCCAGTCTGCGACAGGAGCCACAAAACACTTCAGCAAGAAGGGAAACTGAGGCTGAGCCTCAACGAAACCTGCACGAGGTCAGCAAGCTGGTGCCTAAGCCGGGGGTAGAACTCAGATGTCCTGGTCCCCTGTGGAAATCTCTGGAAAACTTGTCAGGGGGGAGTCTTGTGTCCCTGTTTCCCAGCTCTCCTGATGCCTGTATGATGGAAACGTCTCCTTAATTTGGAAGGCAGAGATGCAGTGCATGCTCGTGCACATGCAAGCACGCACACGCATGCAAAAGGAGACAGGGAGCAAATTTCTGGCTAGTACGTCTGAGACAATTTTGCAGTGATGTAAAGAATTAGAAAAGAAGGAAAACTGCAAAAGTAAGTCAAGAGGCGAGCATGGCAGAAGCCTGGCACACACTCACTTGAGGGAGAATCCGGTGTCCGCAGCTGCAGACTCGGAGCTACCCATGGCAGAGTCTTCTCCAGGAAGTGGCTTCAGAACAGCCCCTTCCTTGGGATTGCAGGCTGGCTGGCTGCAGGAGACAGAAGAGGGGAGGCACAGCAAGGACTTCATGACAGCTGAGGACACGTGACTGCTGATGGAGTAGAGCTTGCTGGTCTTCTCGTCCAGCAGCCTTGCCTCGCAGGACTGGGTCCGCGTCAGGGGAAAGCTCCGCGCTCGCTGACCGGGCATCTTGAGGATGGGAACTGGACTGTCCTCCCTCTGTGTGTCCAGCAGTCCCATGAGAGGGTCAGGGGCCGTGGAGACAGTTTTCAGAGTAGGCTGCTGCCCTAGGGGCAGGGATGTGGCCACTCTTGTGGTGCTGGCCTCTGAGGCTCCAAGGAAATCTGGAGACGCTGGCTCCTGTCCTGGCTGCCCATGCTCAGCACAGGTCGGAGCCCCTCGAGCCAACGGTCCAGGAGCCCGGCCTCCCTCCTGCTTCCCGGGAGGCCTGGGGGCCTCCTTGGAGGGGGACTGGAGGCTCAATCTCTGAACACCTCTATCAGGCCCCTGAGAGGAGCCAAAGGTTTCAAAGGAGCTGATTCTCTGCTTGATGGAGGAAGTAGCCCGGGGCAATGGCCCAGGAGACTCCCTGGACGCAGGCACAGGTTGAGCGGATGAGGCTGAGTCAGGAAGCCGTCTCAGGTCTGCAGCACGAGTCCTTAGGCTTTTCAAGCTCTGACGAAACCAAGCCGGCTTGGGGGCCACAGGAGGCCCCTTCTTCACAGTGCTGCTGTCTGTTGACTTATAAACTCTGGGTGTGCCGTTGGCAGTGTCCAGCCTGGCCAGAGTCCCATCTGAGAGACCCTGTGTGCCATCTTCACCCAGGCTGACGCTGGGCTGCAGTGGCATGTGGCCATGGCTGTCACTCATGATGGGGCTAAACAGGCTCTTGATGCAGTCAGAAATTCTAATCCAAGGGTCTTCAGTGGTGGCGTCAAAGCTACAGTTCATCCGAGCCTGTCTCTTCAGCAGCCGGGGTTTGATGGGGGACCCTGGTGTCACTGGAGGGCAGAAACAAAGCCTGGGCTATGCATTACACCTCATGACAACTTGTCTTCCTAAACTCTAGCTTTAACCTGAACAATAAGGACTCCAGAAGAGAGGCTGAGCAGAAGGGGAGACACCAGATGGGCATGGCCTGGGAGTGTCTGACTAAAGGGCACCTCACAGGATAGGAGACCTCAAGGGGCACTTGGTATGAGAGGTGTTCTAGGAAATTCTGGTCCAACCCTAGGCATTTTACACTGGAGGATCCTAGCATTTAAGAAGGGTAGGAATTCTGATGCAGAGGCAAGAGAAAACCCCACATCCCCTGACTGCCCACAAGCCAAATAATTTTCTTATCTTTTAAACCTTTAAACCAACGGTCTTAGCTGGCTGCCATATTTGGACTGCCATGTCCTTGTGAGGCAAGGTGACCACACCTGTCTGTAGAGGGCGCTCTGGCCAACCCAGAGGCTCCTGCCTGCCTCTGCAGTCCTATGAGCTTGCTAAAATTGCCTACATTCAGGTCATGGGCCAGCTTGCTTTATAGAGTAGGTTTTGTCCATCTGAAGAGCTAAAAAGCTGCCAGTCAGGAAAGCTAGGTGACACTCAACCTCAACCTCGACTGTGCACTGTATCTGAAGGTCCACCCTTCGGTTCTGGTGAGATAAGTCTGAGATGTGGCCTGAGCCCACGGGGCTATGACCTCAGACTTGCCCTTCACCCTAGGGATAGCAGAACATCATCTTTATGAGAAGCCAGCGTTGCCCTGACATTCAGTCTGCAAAAGTAGAGAAGACTCTGCTCTAGTCTCTCTTCTAAAGGTGGCTGAGGTCTACCCCAAGTGGCTGTGTGGTCCTGCCAAGTTCAGCTTTTGCATGGTTAAGAGCATGTCACTCTAGGTGCTGGAGCCAGTGGTATGTGATGCTGGAATGCAACCTAGGTTAAGAGCTCTGGTTGCTCCTGTCCTGTCTCAGTGTCAAAGAAGCAAATGGTGCCCACCCGACAGGATACAAAGTGAAGCTTCGCAGGCCCCAAAGCCCTGGGTGGGCACTGGAGGCTGAGACTTCAGCCAGTGAGCCCAGCCCCCTCTGTCGGCTTCTGTACTGCTACAGTGCTCAGCTATGAGGGGCCACTATGCTGGGAGTCCACAGGCAAACTCTTTGCAAGCCGGCTAGGGACTAAGGCATTCCGTGGCTGTTCCTTAATTGGGATGACTGAGGGAAGCAAGTGGCAGGTGCCTGCTTGGTGACATGTGCTGAATCTGTCCCTTCGCTCTCCAGGGGCTCTCACGAGATTCCCTGCAGTGTTTCTCATACAGGCTGAGGCTTGCAGCGCACACTTATGTCTCTGCCGTAGTGGGGAGCTCCTCACTGCAGGAACTAATCTGTCCCCTTCTCTCCCAGCACCATGCCCAGCGCCTCCCCAATCAGGCCTTTCACGTAAGTAGCTGCATTAAAGCACATGTTGGAATTCTAAGTGATCTGCACCTTGCTGCTGAGCAAGTGAAGGCTTAAAAGACGAGCTACACGGAAGCATGGAGAATGATGCATAGATACAGAACTGCTTGCCTCAAAATCCTGTAACCCAGCGCTCAAGGGACCCAAGTCATGTCTCAGCACTGCCAGGTGCATTATGTGGACACACCCTTGCTGCCCACCTCTTGGAAGAGGTGGCCACCAACAAAACCCCACTTCTGCTTTCCCTACTCTGTGTTCTGAGTTGAAAGTACTACACATGGCTGGCACCTGGCAAGGGATGCCCCCGGGGCCTTATGTCATTAGCCTCTTCCCATGGCCCAGTCTCACCTGCACTGGCCTCCATCATTCCCCGCCCCCCCCATAATCAGTTCAGTCAGGAGGTCCCTTCCCCCACCCCCCAGCCTGTCCACTGGCCTGCCAGCACAAAGCAGACTCTCACTCTCTCACCGGAGCTCTCTCCACCAGTCCTACCTTCAGGAAGACCTCAGTTCATGCTCACCTGGGCTGGCTCTCCTCCCCGGCTCACCCTCTGAGGAGGACAGGGCCTGAGGGCTGCCTCCGGGTCCTGGGCAGACAGCAACAGTGCAAGGGGCTCTCCCGGACGTGTCTTCCGGTGGCAGTGGCAGTAGCTCGCTGTCTTCCTGTGGTGTAAACAGGAAGCAAGACTGTGTCAAAACGGTAGCCTCCAGCTGTGAGAAGGCGAGGCGGGCTTTGGTGAGGGCTGGAAAGCAGCTGTGAAGCCACCTTCAATGGAAAAGGCACCAGCAGCCAGGTGGAGAGGTCCTTCCCTCTGAGGCATGGCTAGGGCACCTCCCAGGCACCTGACCTGTCACTTGGCTTACTGTAAAACATCTACAGGAGACCCCAGCTCTCTGTGGTAATGACAAGAGGCTCAGGCTGAGGAGGCACTCGTGCTTTTTCATTTATAAGCACATGGCAGCCAGTGACACCCCCAGGAGGGACAGAGCCTCCTGGAGTCGGGTAGCAGAGACCATGTCAAGTATCCTTGAGTTAAGCTTGAAACACTCAGGAACACACCTGTGGATTGCTTTCTCCACTGGCTTTCAGGATTAGACCCTTAGTAAGCAGGCTGCAAAGCAAGACATCACTGGAGCCCATATTGGACTCCCCGTATACCTGGGCTGCCATCCCTCACTGTGGAATTGCTCTCCCCACAGGGTGGGATGCAGCCTCAGGTCCTTCCTCAGCCTAGGAGGAGCGGGACTAGGCACCACGGAAGTAGGCAAAACTTTGGCTGGTCACCCAGTGTGAGCGTGGAGCCAAAAGCACCAGTTCTGAGCCAGAACTTCACCAGAGAAATGCTTTCTGTCAGTTCTTATAGAATTTCTCAGACAGAATCAGAGGGAAAGTTTTCCTGGGAACGGCCACCCAAGCAGGACACCAGCCCAGAAAAGACAAGGAGGTACCGTGAGGTGGGTTCCTAGAGGTCTGATCATCTGGAGAAGGGGCAGCACCGGGCTGAGCTGGGCTCCACGTTCTGGCACCTCCAGAGCCACGTGGTGCCAGACACATGGCGGGACTGCAGCCTTCCTCGCCAACAGGTGGGAGAGAAGGAAAGCCACACACATTCTTTGTGACTAAAAAGAGATGGCAGATGCCTGTGGTCTGAAATGTAACATCCACAGGGACAACAAGCGTCCTGAGAGGAGGGAAGTTGGGAGAGTTCGAAACTCATCCACAAGTCACTGCAGTGCCTCAAGTTCCCTATCATAGCCCTGAGCTTTAAGAGTGCATTTCAGAAATGCTGGGGCTTCAGCCAAGCTGGAGGAGTCTTTGGGCTTCTCAAACTCATCCTCTGAAAAGGCAAAAGGCAAGGCTTTTCTCAGGTATCCGATGCTTAAACTCTTATCCTGAGGGCCAGCAAGACTCTCAGCACACCAGAAATATAATTTCACCCAGCAGGAAACTCCGTAAGGTAGCATCTGTCCATACCCACGGGTTGCTGGCAGTTGACGTCACCATGCTCACCAGAGCCGCTGCTGTCCGTCTTAGACTACACACAAGCGCGCTCCGACTTCTGATCTGCTCATCCAGTGTGGCATCCTCTTTGTGAGAGGTTTTTAAAAACAGCGCATGATGTAAGTTTGTTTTACACAAGTGTTTGGCAAGTGTTTCCTGGGACCACACTTGGTAGATGAAGGAGGAAGTTGGGAAAGAAGGAAAGGGCTGGATTAAGCCCCAAAAGGAGAGATCATGTTGTTGTTTTTAAAAATACAAGTGATAGTGGGCACCGATTTTCTAAAAGGGAGAGAAGTGTTGCTTGATTGAGGAAAATATCCCCGAAGTCATTTTGGTGGTGAAGTGTTATAAGAGAGAGCACAACAAAACTGGCTGGGGAAGTGGGCGGGACCTGTCAGTCGCTGGATGCCGAGGACCCGGATGTAGGACTTCTCCGTGAGATCTGCACGGCATAAAAGGCCTGGCCACCATGAAAGCTGCTATCGTGTGGGAGCGTGCACCCAGTGTTTCTCCGATGCGCCCTGTATGTTTATTTTACCTCTTATCCTCTTCTCTTTATTAGGCCCAAGCTCACTCTGCAGAGCTGTTTTCTCCCATGCCCGTTTCCGCACTTTCCAAATAAACCTTTGGCAACGTTATTAGCTCGTCTCATCCAATTCCTTGTTTGAGGCAAGAAGAACCCGGAATACTTTTGACTGGCGAGCCATTTCTAAATGAATTGCCCAGTAACAGAGGCCAGGTGCCCTGGAGTGACAGTGGGTGGACAGATTCAGGCATGTCTGCGGCCACTCAGGAAAGCTCCCAGGACGCTGGGGAGAAGATTTCAGGGGGGCAAGGGAGGGTGGGTAGGGCAGGAGGGAGGACAGGCGGCTGCTCAGTGGGCACAGTGGATGACACCCTCGGAGGGGCCAAGGACGGCCAACAGATCACTTCCTATTTCCTGTGCACTGTAACCCTTTCCTCGAGCTCCCAGCCCCTTGCACACATATCTGTGCTGCATGGGCTCTGCCAGACAGACTATAGGAGCTGGCTGTGCGGGTCCCATGGGACAGTGAGGGGAAAGGGGAGGGGCTCTGTGCTACCAGGGCCCCGGGGATGGTGCCACAGGTGGAGGACAGGAAAGAGGACGGACAGGTGGCTCCAGGAACAGCAGCACTGCCTGGCCTTCTCTGCAGTGTTCACTTTGTCCTACCACCAGCTTACTTGGGGATAGTCCCTGCCCTGTTCTGGCCCCACCTGGCCAGATGCCCCATATCCCCATCCAGGAACAGCTCCTCTTGTCCCTGTAGGGTCTGGAAGGGAAAGGTAAAAGTCTAGCTTCTTAATGGGTAGGGCCCATTTCACGGCTGTGCTTTGAACTCAGGTCATAAAATAACAGATCCTTATCTGATAAAGCACAGCCTCAGAGAGGAAGCTGTGACTTTCTCTGCCCACTTTCCTGATCATATATACACGCTGGGTGGGCTGAAATATGAGCACACAGTTGAGACAGCCTTGTAAATGTCAGCGAAAATGGCTGCTCAATTGTTCTGTTGTACAGCTGTCCCGTGATCACTTGGCTTAAGCCCACCTCCAGGGGAAAGGAGGTGCTTGGTGAGGGAAGGAGGGACAGGTCCTCCTGACATCCACGCAGGACTCTGCAGCTGCATCCTGCCTATACCTCACTTCCTGCTCCCTCTGTGTGTCCCCTCCACAAGTGGCACCCTCGCCCAGCTGCCTTGTTCCCACCACTTCGGATTTCAAACCCTTTACTCCCACCAACCCTCAGTGCAGCCTGTCCCAGGGGATCTCTGGAAGCCTTTGTCTACCCCCATGGTGGAACAGTGGCCCGGAAACCCAGAGCAGGAATACGGGCAACTTCTCAGCTCTGTATGTGTGCCTGGACCACACCTCAGACTCCTGCAAGGCTCACCCGAGTCAGGGTACCGGGATGGGCTTGGAATGTAAAGCCCCACATCCTAGCAGCCACTCACCAGTCTGCCTGCCTCCTGTGAGGGGCCTCACGGAAGAATCAGCACAGTGGTGCACACTTAGCCCAGAGCATTAGGCATTTCATGTCGTGGCCAGAAGGAGCCTTGGGTTAGAGACCCTAGTTCCCCCAACTGGGGAAAGCAGAGGCCAATTTCTCACAACATGGGTCTCCTTAAGAAAGAGGCTACTTAGAACCTGTCCCATGAGGTGACTCTTGTACAGTGCTGTGCAGAGTCCACCCCCCGTCCCCCACAGGGGCCCCGAAGGACCTCTGCTGTGTTTCCACTCCTGCAAGTCTGATAGTGATCCTGAAAACAGAACCTCCGTTTTCCCAAGATCCGACACAGATTCTTGCTGGGGAGGACAGGAAGCCAGAGGCCACTGTGCGTGACCAGGGCTTCCATTCTGCCTCCACCCAGCTCTGACACCATCTGCCCACTGAGTCTTCCCTGCAGTCCTGGCACCAGCCTCTGCCGTGATGGAGAAGCCCTGGCCCCCACTCATGCTCAGGAGCAGTCACTCGTGGTGCAGGAAGGCAGACCCTCTTACCCGGCCACAGATGGGTGAGCCGTGCCCAGAAGGCCCTGAGGAGTTGTCCCTGTCTTCCAGACTCTTTTGGGGCTCACTGTCACTTTTGAAGTATTTTCGGGGTGGAGGCTTAGGCTTGGAGGATGTGGGCTTTCTCACTAGGATCTCGAAGGACTTCTTCAGCCTCAGTGGCGGGTGGCCATCCAGACCACTGGGCAGGGCGGGGCGCCCCTGGGGCAGTCCTGCAGCCAGGCCTGGGCTGTGGGTGCTGCCTTCAGGACAGGACGGCTGCTGCTCTGCATTGCCACTGCAGGGACTGCCCCCGGGGGACCCCGACATGTAGCTGCTGTCGCTGCTGGAGCGGACCATGGCTCTCTGTGCTCTGCGGAGTGTGGGTGCTGAGGTCTTCTCCCACTCCTTCTCCAGGGTAGGCCGCCCATGCCAGCTGCTCTCCAGCCTCTTGACGCCTGCAAGGAAACAGGGCCTCGGTCCCTGAGCTCTGGGGCAGTGCCCAGCAGAAGTGGCCACTGTGCTCAGCCCAGGCCACTCTGGGTTTAGGTGCAAAGCATGGCATGGTTTGGGGGTCGGGAAAAATCATCTGAAATGTATGTGGTGGGTATACAGCTGTGCTATTCAGGTCCCCCAACAAGGAAGGCCTGGGTGCCCCAGCAGTCAGGAGACTGACGGCAGAGGGCTTCTGGTGGTTGATGCCTCCAGGGAGGCCTCAGCTGCAAAGCGCCACCTGCGGGAGGCAGCCTCCTCCCGGTGGTGGTGGAGGCTGTGCAAAGATCCAGCCGCTTCTGCCAGCTGGCAGCTTCAGCAGGCTGCCTCGGCTGCAGCGCTCAGGGGCTGGCTGAGCTCCCTATCACCCTCCACCCCCCACCCCAGTCTTACTTCCTCTCCTCTTCCCCCTAGTGCTTTAGGAAACCTCCTGAGGGGTGCCAAACTCCATGGCAAGGTCAGCTTTCTGAGGGGGAAACTAGCCCACAATGCCCCACTTTTGCACCAGAAAAAGGAGGTTACTAACTCCAGGTTTGCTGGACTTGCTCCATGCTCAGCGTCATGGAACCTGAGCAGGTGGACAAGAGCAGGTAAGTGAGGACAGGTGGGAAGGTACTTTGCATCATTCTTTCTGGCCAAAGGTAGAGTAAGGACCCCCTCCTCCACTCTTTCTCTCCCCTCCCCATTCCAGTTCTTCCTTTTGGCTCCCTGCCCCACAACAGCTTCTTGCAGCCATCTGCACAGTCCAGAATTGCCTTCTCTCCTGTCCAAGTGCCCTTTCCTGGGAGCCCCAAGGCCTGGACTCCAGCTCCTTTTATGACTATCTGGAAAGAACCAAGGTCAACCTAGGTTTAAATCACTTGGAGGAAAAATTTTCTTGTGCCTTTTCCTGGTCATAAAATAATAGTTCCTTATCTGATAAAGCACAGCCTCAGAGAGGAAGCTGTGAAAGACCACATCCTCGGGTCTGATTCTTCAGAGATGACCACTGTTAACATGCTGGTGACTTTCTCTGCCCACTTTCCTGATCATATATACAGGCTGGGTGGGCTGAAGTATGAGCACACAGTTGAGATGAAGTCAGGCTGCTCCATCTTTTACACGTCCTTATAGATATCAGCGTGAATGTCTGCTCATTGTTCTGTTGTACAGCTGTCCTGTGATCCCTTGGCTTAAGCCCAGCAGCTGCACCTGACTGCCAGCTGGCCAGGTTCTCTGTGCCCTACCCTGTCCTGGGTCCCCTGTACACCAGCAGTGTGACTTTAGGTAAAGGTTCCTCTCAGAGCCTCGCTTTCTCCTATCAAATGGATTTGAAAATTAGATGTGATGATTTAGTGAAATAATGCTTGAACTCTAAGGTTCACAACCTTGAACGTGTATGCGCTGATGTGCATGGAAGACAATGGGTAGATGATGAAGGGGAGGGGTGGCCGGACCATTGGGTACCAGAGAGGGGCTGCCACATTTAAAACAATTCATACATAAGTGCCTTAATCTTGTACCTTCCAATCAGAGCAAAAATGTGCACCAAATTCAGCTTCGGACTCCTATTTGCAATTCTTGTCTACGTGTCTGGACCACCTATGATAACTATTCTCACATATTTATGAGACAGAAAAAGACTTAATGGCTAAAGCTTGAGCTTTCTAAGAAGGCAAAGACATTGCAGGTCAAAGTTCACTCTTTCCCATGTGGATAGTTAAGCTCTACTGTCTCTGGGACAAACACTCTGGCACTGGCAAAGTAGAGAAGGAAAGCCTTATTTCTGGTGCTGGCTGCTGAGGCTTCAGAGCACGGTCGAAGGCAGAAGCATCATACAGGGGGCGAGGTGAAGCAAAGCTGCCCACTTCATGGGGTCTAGGAAGCAGCACACAGGGGAAGAGGGACAGCAAGAGCCACACCTTCCAAGAGCCCATCTCCCGGCAGGGCCACGTCCTACAAGCATGTTCATCTGTGAATGTCAGTGGGGTGATCCACGCACAAGTACGGCACTCACAGTCCAGTCACCTCTCCCAGAGTCTTTACCTTCCAAACTCCACTGGTGTCTCTCCTTTCCGAACTTGATATTCTCCACAGTCTGAGCCACGGCTTCCTTGAGTTGTCGTTCCGAGACCTAGAAAATATCAACCAATGTCTCATGTCTATCTTTTGTTTTGGGGGGCCTGGGAATCCAACTCGGGACCTTGTGCTTGCCAAGCAGATGCTTGTACCAGTGAGCTACACCCCTGGCCTCAGCCAGCCTCTCCCACAACAGTGAAAACCACATGTCAGGCCGTGCATTCCCGTCAACATTTCCACTCAACATTTCCCAGACTGAAATATTCTTCTTGCAGAAACACACTGGGCACTGATGGTGCCCGTGTCTTCTAGAGGAACTCTGAATTCTGTCAATGAAAGCTCCTCTCAATGCTGCAGCCTTCTGGGTGCTACGTGAGAGTTTGCCTCTGATTCCTGACAGTGGCTTTCACCAGTCCTCAGCCAGCAGGAGGCAGTGGAGAGCTGTCTTCTTCTCCTTCCCAGAGATGGAGGCCAGCACTTGCTAACCTCAGGTTTAGCTGCTGTGTTTGGCCTCTGTGCACAATGGCTACATTTGAATCCACTCTGGTCTTATCGGAGAAGTCAGGCATCCTCGTTATGCTAGTGTGTATGCGCTCTTCTTGGAGTCCATTAGCTAAGAGCATGGGCTCTGGGCTTAAATCCTAGCTGCTGCACCTCCCAGCCAGTCACTGTGCTGATTCTTTTTCCTCTCTGTGCCTCAGTTTCCTCTTCTGTGAATTGGAGAGGGAGAAGCTCACCAGCTTCAGAGAGGTACAGAACAACCATGTGCAGGTGAGGATGCCATGTGTTTGGCAAATATGCCTGGCACCCGTAGGGAAGGATTAAGCACACAGCCACAGTGACTGTCGCCAACTCCCCAAGGGGCCTCTCACCTATCCCGCATCCAGCTTCAACCTGGATCTCCCAGCCATCCTCAGCCCTAAGTTCAGCTGCTTATCAGGCAGCTCTATCTGCACAGCCCCCAGTACCATCCTCACATTGTCCCACACCAATGGAAGAGCTGCCACTGCTCCATCTGTCTCAGAACTCTTGAAACCTCCCAGGCTGCTCTGTGTCTCTTAACCCACAGCTAACCAGCCAGCGCACACTCTTGGTCCTGTCCCAGGGCAACCTCTCTTGCCTCTTCTCGAACTCTCCCCACATCTGCTACTTGGCTCAGGCCCCACTATCTGTTTCCTTCCTCCGAAGATCCACACCCTGCCCACTCTACCCTGCCCTCTACAATACACTCACTGGCTAAAGAACGAAGTCTGAACGCATCCCATCTGTACTAAAGGTCCTGCAGCTTCTCAGTACTCAGAGCGAAGCACAGACTAGCATTTTGTGTAAATCCCTTTACAGCGAAGCCTCAGTGCCTTCCCAGACAGCATCAGTCCTCGGCCAACTCTCCCTGGCACCCCCAGCAGCCCTGTCATGCCCAACAGACCCCTTCTTGACTCTAACTTTGACCCTTGTATTTTTAGCACCTCCAAGGATCTCCCTCAAATTCTCTGCAGAAAAGTAACCTTTGGTATCTCCTATTTTAGAAACCCTTATTCACTGAGTACTTACAGCTCTGGATTGTGTTTCTTGCTATGGCAGGCTCCTTGGTGAAGCTGTGAGCTACTGCTGCAGTACTGGTGCTATGCGCTCCCTTGGCTCTGTGACCTGTGCCCCACGCCCCACACATCCTCCTAGCAGTGCCCACTGGTTACATAGAGGAATGAGTGAATCTCTGGACCCCACTAGTTGGGACCCTGGGTCTTGACCTTCCTGCCCTCAAGCTTATAACTCAGCTACAAGAGCTTCCTAAGTTGAGACCAACTGCTTGTGGTGTCTAAGGGTCCAATGACAGACCTCTGCTGCAGATATTTGTTACTACAGAGAGTTGGAATGGGTTCTTGGTGATTCTGACCAGGCGCCAGCCAGCAGTGCTCCATTTCAATCCATTTCTCTCTCCAACTTGGGTACCAGAGGAGGAAGCCGGGTGTTACCTGGGGGTCTGGGTGTCGGCTGACAATGATGGGGACTGGACCAGGGCTGCAGTGACTCAGGATCCCGTAGACTTCATTGAGGGTCATGCAGTGCACAGGGGAGTCACTGATTTCCACAATCTCATCACCACACCTGCGAAGTACCAAGCGGAAGCTGTGAGGCAGCTGGTGATTGTGACATCTGGGAGGTCACCTACCTGTTTCCCTGGCCAAGCCATGGATGAGATCTGAAATCCACATTACCAACTAAATGTCTCTAGAGATCTGACCAAAACTCACACAGGGCCAAGTAAGCAGCCTCTGCCCCAACTCCCACATTTCATGGGAACAACAAAGTCTTGTGCAACTTTCCTCTGCCCTTTCCCATCTAAGTTCACCCAACCATGATGAAGGGCTTGAGTTACCGAGCTAACCTGGTCTAACTGATTAGCCAGTTAATTAGCCGTGCACACCCTATAGTGTCCTCTCATCTCATAAGCAGAGTGGAGGAAGACTGGATAGGCTGCACTAAGAATAAGAAATAACTATGTTGGAAAGCAATTGTGTTCTTTCAAAAAGAATTGAGAGCAGATGATGGATTTCATCTTAGCTTTCGGGTGGCTCAGGTGTTTCTGGCAATGCCTATAGCGAGGTAAGGGCTATAACCCAATCCCAGCCTCTGGCAGGGTCTGCTGCCCACTATAGCCCCCCAAGGTAACAGCTACCAATAACCATGAGCCAGAACCTCCAAAACTGGGAGCCTTTCCTCTTACAAGTTAACTATCTCAGATATTGCTTACTATAATGGAAAACCAACACAGCAGCCTAAACAGAAAAAGGAAAAAGATACAGAAGATAAGGTTGGACCTATACAGGAAAGATTTGTACAATCCAACCCTTTTCCCTATGAGGGATCAGGAAACTGATGCAAAAGATGAAATTATTTCTCTGACACAGTCCAACTTACAGATTGACACTTTCTTTAAAGAATAAATACTTTAGGGTTTTATAGACCATTCCATCCCTGTCAAAGACGGTCAAACTTGCTGTTATAGAATGACAGCTGCAGCCAGACAGTTCACAAACACATGTGTGTACTATGTGTAACCTTGTTTCAATAAAACTTTATTTAAAGACCAGTAGGTGTCTGGCTGCAGTCTCCGGACTACAGGCCCTGCTGGTGAGCAGCAGGACGAGAAGGGCTCCCAGGTCTCTTGATGCAAAGACAGTTTGGGTTTTTATCAACATAACTGAGTACCACTGTCCTGTAACTCCACAGGCCACTCGGAGTAGGTACTTCCTGAACCATCCCTACCTGACTGCAGGCCTAGGAGGGACACCCTTATCTGAGAGTCTTAGAGATGAGGCAACCAAGCATCACCCTGACCCCAGGTTGTGTCCCAGTCCAGCACAGCTGCCCAGTAATTCAGTTGTCACCTATCTGTGGGAAAGCAACCAACCTGTCCTAATTCAGAAGTGCTGCCAAGGTGTCCAGTAAGCAAGGCCTGCTGTCTGTCTACCACTACAACTATGGAGAAATCCTTAAAAATGGGGCAAAACTCTTCCAGTTTAGCAAAACCCAAGCCAATGTTGGAGGGAGTGCAAAGCATGACAATACATTACATTGAGATAAAGTGTTTTGGTCAAACTCGGATACTGTTTTGAAAAGAAAATTTAGATTTATGCCTCTCTTCGGAGTCATCTATAAAGAAATATAATGACATGACTAAAAATACTTTATGTAACTGAGAATGTAGAGTAGATCTTTAAAATTCATAATTTTAAGCCAGACATGGTAGCAAATGCCTGTAGTCCCAGAAGGGTGGGAGGCTGAGGCAGGAGGATTCAAATTTAAGCCCAGCTTGGGCAACTTAGCCAGAGTCTCTCAAAATTAAAAATAAAAATAAAAAGGAGCTGGGGATATAGCCAAGTAAAAAGGCTCTGGCTTCAACCCCCAGTACTGAAAATTATAATATAATATTAGAATTTTTCTGTTAGAGATAGTCTGCTTCTCCATCTTCTTCATCCTGAGAGCATAAGCGTGGCTCCTTCCATTTCAGACGAATAGATACCGAAGCAGCACCTCTGTTTCCTGAATGGAATCCACAGGTGCCCGCTCTAGGAGACCAGCATCCAGTTCTCTACAAAGGTAGGAGGGAGCCAACAGTGGCCAGGAGGTGAAACAGCGCTGGACCTTCCTGTTCCATCTCGTTCCCTTGAGATGAAGCCCTCGCATGTTGGGGCAAGGTGAGGGGCACTGGTGACGAAGACCTCCCTGTCTCCTTTGGAGCTGTCTTTTCCTTTCCATCAAGAAGATTGTCTCCTGCCCATGCTCTTGGGTGGGGACAGGCAGTAAGGGACCACAACCTCCAGCTATATTCTTGCCTCAAAATATATATGTGTGTGTGTGTGTGTGTGTGTGTGTGTGTGTGTGTGTGTGTGTATCAGGGCTTTGCTTACAAAGCTACTTTTCCTTAGAGACCTCACAAGCAGCCCTCACTGAAGGCCCTGCTCCTGTCCCTGTGAATTCTGTTAGTGAAACTGGAGTTAAATGAGCTTGCTTTGCCTTTCCTCCTGCAGACTGGGTTCTCCAAGCCTGTGGTCTCTCGCACCTCTCCACCTGCCTTGTGCAGGAATTCCTGTGTCCGAATCAGCCCTGGGCTGGGGCTTCCTTAGTTGGTGGCAGAGGGGTACTCAGGGTTGACTCCAGGGTGTAGGCGGCCTCTATGCGGGTGGCAGACACTGAGAAGGCAGGCGCTCGGCCACTGAGTCATTCTCCAGGTCTCACCCCCACCCAGCCCCCCTCAGGTCCCAGGGAGATGAGCAGATAGGAGCACGTACCTCAGCCGGCCATCCAGGTGTGCCACAGATCCTGGCGAGAGTGTGTGGACAAAGATCCCCGAGATGCACTGGAAGTAGGGGACGCTGCACAGGCCGATGCCCAGGCCCACGCCGGCCTCTGGAAGGCAGGACAGGGTGCAGCGAGCATCTTTGTTCCTGGTGGGGCCCACCCCACCCCACCCATGTCGTGAGCATCCCCTGTGTGTGCAGTGCTGAGGGAGAGGTCATCAGTCCCGGTGGAGAAAGGTCACGGTGGAGGAAAGAGGAGGAGGGGACTGGGGAGAGGGAGACACGTGATAATGAGGAACAACTGGGAGTGACAGGGTGGCTCTGCAGACTGCGGAGGTCAGCATTTAGGACACACTGTGGGCGACAAGGGGCTGGGAGGAGCAGATTCCGCAGCGGAAGCTGCAGGTGGCAATGCAGGGGCGAGAAACAGTGTGTGAGGGGCGGGGCCCACAGGTCCCAGGCACGAATGCGTGGGAGGCTCAAGGGCGAGACCCCGCAGGCCTAGGGAGGACAGCAAGCGGGCAGGGAGGGAACTGACTTTCCGAGTACAGGAAGGTGTGCTGGCTGCGCGAGGAGAGAGGACAGAGGGTCAGGACCCAGAGCAGGCAAATGCCCCGTGAGGGGTGCAGCAATGGCTCGGCAGTCACCACATGCGAAGGCAGAAAGGGATGCGCCTGCAACCGCTTTGCAGGTGACTTGCTGAGGGATGAAATCCGGAGACTTGATGAGTAAAAACCAAACTGACTTAGGACATGATTTTGGCTTGACATTGTTTACCAAAACAAGGGAGGCCTGGGTACCAGAGGGGGGCCAGGGCCACACGGATGAGGCTGAGGTGCCTCTTGTGGGTTTGAGGTGCTGGAGTTGGAAGGGCCTGGGCCTTGGAGACCAGCACCCACCACGCTGCACCCCACCCCTGGTTTGGGTTCGCCTGGTGAGGTCAACGGTGCTCTAGGGCTGCATGTGGCAGGGAGCCACAGAGGCGAACCTCAGTCGATGGCCAAATGTGGGGAGGCGTTTATCCCCTGTAGCAGCATGTGGAGGTGTTAGGGCCATGGGAGAGTGCAGAGGAGCGGGCCCAGGGCTGGCCGACTTACACAGGCCAGGAAACAGCGAGTGGCCGCCGTGTGCGGGGAGGGCCTTCCCTTCTGGTTGCCCAGGCGTGGTTTCTGAAGCTCCCCAGTGGATGCCCTCTCCTCACCGTCTGGCTTTCCCAGTGGTCCCACGAGGGAGGCGCAGGCCACTGCCAGAGCCTCCACCCCGCCCCCCATTCTGTGACCCAACGTTTTGGCTGTGACAGTGGATAACAAGCAAAGATCGGGGCCCATCCCACATCTAGTTTTTCTGATGGAGTTAGAGTCAGGGTTACAGTTCTGGGGACTTACATGCATCAGAATCACCTGGGCCCTTGCACACGATAAAGGTCCCTGAGACTCATCCAGACACAGTCTAAGGAGCCGCATTTCTAAACTAAAGAAACCAACCCGCTCCGGGTGCTTCTGGTGCCAGTGACCAAAGGAAGCAGCACTCTGAGGCCTGCCGCCATCCTGCTGGCTCAGCAAGTTCCTGCACAACTACACAGGCCTGGGTATCCCTAGTCCCCGTGTCAGGCACAGCACCAGGAGCAGGGCACAGGGCCGGCTGAGGCAGTGCAGTGCCTGGAACTAGGGATGCGGGGACACATCCTCTCTCTCCCATCGACCCCCAGCTTAGGCCTCTGCCTCTGCCCAGACTGTCTGTGCCTCCAAAGGGCCCCTGCCTCATCCTGCTCTGAGCTGCTCTGCACACAGACCCAGGAGACCTCAGTCAGAGCCTGAGCTGTCCAGCAGCCTGTTGGAGAAGCCTCAGAGGACTTCTGGTTGCAGTCAGAAGGGAATTGGACTGCAGAGTGCTGCGGGCCAGCCCCGCCATCTCCACCAAGCGGTCACTACTCACCCTGGGGCGCATCCTCTGCTCCTGGGCCATTGCGTATGTGCATGTCTATGTACGTGCTCGTGTGTGCGGCTCTGTACGTGAACTGCCCGTGCTTTGCTTTGCTGTGACCACTTTGTCAGAACCGCAAGGTCTGCGAATCAGCACCTGGCTGCTGGCCCCTCGGCTGACCCCTCCTGACACTGGGCTGGCGCAGCGGATGGCGGAGCCCCGCATCCTCACCCCTACCTTTCTTCAGGGACACCTCCACCATGATTCTGTAATTGGGCTTGGTAGTGCCGGCTGGAGGCGTGGGGTTGTCCGTGGCGAAAGGGCTGCTGCCCTCCTTGGCGACGCAGGTGCTGGAGCTCAGGGAGCGGCACAGCGGGGGCGACAGGTGGCCGCACGGGGAAGGGGGTGCCGTCAGGCGGGTGCGAACTGTGAGCGTGAGCAGCCCCTTTTTGGCTTGCTGAAAGGAAAGACAGATGGTTTGTAACAACATCCAGGCCATCAGGGGGACAGAGCAGGGCTGAGTGAAGAACAGAAGAAGGTCCCTCCCGGGGAACGCAGCACTGTGTGTGAGATCCGTGAACATGTGTGTATTATTGGGCATATTATGTAAAACACTTACATACACACACGAATGCTATGCATATAACCTACTTTGTATATACTATATGGCATATTTACATACGTACTCCAGAAAGTCTTGAACTAGCTATAACTTCAAAACTATCCTTCAGCAATCTCTTAAAAATGCAAAATTTGTTTGTAAATATCTTAGCATAAAGTAGAGAGTGTTTTTAAATGGCTCTGTAAATCTTTTTTATGTATTTGGTTGTTACAGGGTCTCGCTGTGCATCTTGGACTTATGGGGATCCTCCTGCTTCCAGCCTCCCCAGCACTGGAATTACATGTGTGCACCAGTACGCCCAGACCCTGGCCAGCTCGGCCTGCCCTGGGGGAGGGGCTGGCATGGCATGTGGTTCTGGGGATTGAACCGTGGTCCCTGTGCTTGCCTGAGCAGGTGCTTTAGTCTGCTGAGCTATCTCGCCGGCCCAGCTCTGTAAATCTTCAGTGGTCTAAATGTTCTCAAAGGCAGTCCTGATTTCATTATTATTTCCTCAATAAGGTCTCTTATTAACACTATGCCCCGAGTCAACATCAGGAGGGACCCTGTTGTTTGCAGAGAGGGAGATGCACTGGCCCTGCGGGCCCCAGATTTGGCCTTACTTGGATGAAAAACAGTCACCTTGAACTTCTGCAGAGCACCCTGATGCGTGAGCCCAGCCATGGATTCACCATTGAGTTCTAGAATTTCATCACCTGTTGGAAGAAGGAGACAGCAGCTAAGGATGGTGCTGGAGACGAGGTGCTGTCCTTCCCTGAGCTCTGTTCTGGAAGGCCACTCTCTAGCCCCATGCCCTCCCTGAGAGACCCTCAGGCGGTGAGGGTGCCTCTCAGGCACCTGGCACCTCTCCGCTGAGATCAAGGCCTGGTGGCCCTGATCCCTGCCTCACTGCATCCATCCAGACCCCCACCTTCTGCTCCTGCATAACCCACCCTCATGCAACCCAACCTGCACTTCCCACCATTGTCTCTGCAGGTCCACGAGGAACCATGATGCTTTCTCCACTAACACGTGCTGCTCCCACCACCACCGCCCAACTTCTTAATCTTCAGCCCCTGCTGCCGTCATGTTGCTCTTACGCCCACCACGTGGGCTGCTCAGTGACCTGCGGCCAGCTGCTCTGTGAGGAAGCTGACTCTGCCGTACTAGAAGAAAAGTCCCCGGGGCCAACTTCCGGTAAGGTCTACAAAGTGCTCGGTAGATGTGGGCTGGATGTGGTCTTCCCAAAATGCAGTGTAGCACCTACTCATAGAAGAGGAGAGTGAGCTCCAAGAAGGTCCCCGTCATGTGGATTTAGGATTTGGACCTTTTGACTTTGAGTCCACACTCACAGAAAAGACATGTGTTTCTCAGTCCTGAAATCTGTTTTTGGGTGCGCCCTGCCTTGGCCAAGGCTCCCTCCTAGTCAGGCCTGCTGGATCTCCATGAGCTCCCAGGGGAGGATCTGTGCCCCTGGCTCGAGGAGAATTGGGTTGCACCATGCTGCAGGATGGCCCCCAGGAAACGGGTATCACCAGGAAGACCCACAACTGTGTGGTTCCCTCCAGCCTTCTCTCCTCTCCTTCCTGCCCAGATAGGGTAAGAGCTGTGAGGTGCAGACAACAGTAAGTCAAGTCGCAAGATAAAGAGGAAACTGTCTTATGAATGAATAGTGTTGGATCCTTTCATAATTGCTAAGACATATACAAGTATTTTTCCTTATATTTTTTGTAGGTTCAAAGAAAATATCACTTATTAGAATAAAATTCTCAGAGATGCACTTCAAGGAGTTGAATTAGAATGTAGTGGTCTGGACATTAGAGATCACATGATGTCAGCCACTTACTGTGAAATCAGCCTAGATATAGAAGGGAAGTGCATTTGCGTGTGCCATCAAAAACCACTGCTTGCACCAGATGTACACATGACTTAGCTATATGAAGCATCGCTGGTAAAAAGAAAAGGAGAAGAGTGCTATCTTGGATCTATAAAAACACTTGAAATCGTTTTATTGAAAACTGAATTGTCAACATTAATCTTACTCATAAAAGAAAGGTGAATCTGGTCCTCAGCACTAAAATATGGGTGTCGTACTCAGTAAACTAGAAAAGTCGGGTGTAAAATCTGAAGATCAAGTTGACACAGATCTTGATGTGTCCTTTGTTCAACAATGGACTCGTTGGTTTTCAACTCCAACATGGTGATGCTCTTAGCTCCAATGATTTTAATGAGACCTTTAAGAAAAGATCATGCCTGGTACAGTACAGAGGAAGGAATAAGGAATGGGTGGAGACTGAGGCGACGAATGTGGATGCAAGCAGGTGAATGGCGGTGTGTGAGAGCCATCAAATCACTATGGTGTTTTCCTCTTTCCTGGGTATGTCAATGACTGTGTCACTCGCTAGTTTTGTGATGGTAGATTCACACACAGAGGGAAATTGTCCCTCATTATCACCCTATTCATCTACACTTCTGCATCTCCAGTGGAAGATTATTGTGGAGGCAGTCGAAATATTAGACAGGGAGAAAGAGGATGGACAGAGCAGGAGTTCATTGGGAAATTGCTTCTCCCTGCCATGGTGTGTGGCACCGCCTTTAGCCACTTGCTAGACATTCGCCTCCAGGCTTCACGAGCTATTCCTCTGGAACAGTGGTGGTGCTCATTGCACCTCCGTTTTGTTACCCTTCCTCCAAATCTTGTGGGTGCAATACTTGGCCAACATCCATCAGGTCAGCCCGAGTCCCCTGTCCTGTCCATGCTGTGCCTCATTCTATACCAAAGAAACAATGGTCACGGAGCCTGCGGTGACTGTGGGCCTGGGAGACATTCTACCTTTAGGCTCAGTCTTCACTGAAATGCATTTCCTCTGCCTCTTTCTGGGCATAGAAGATCCGGCATGCTTGTGGCTTCACGATGCTGGTACTGGTCATCCTGTGCATTGTGACCATCAGTGCGGCCATCGTGTGCATCCCCTTCCTGCTAAATGCAGAGGGTTACACGTGCCAGTGGACACCTTTTCTCTCAGCTGCATCAACTGCCGTCCACCTCTGTGTATATTCCTTTTACTACAATTATTTTTCAAAACAAAGACACACGGCTTATGGCAAACATCATTTTACTTTGGATATATAATTCTATTCAGCACTGCCTTGGACATAACGGGTGGAGCCATTGGTTACATGGGAAGAAATGCTTTGTCCAGAAAGTCTGTACTAATGTGAAATCTGATTAGAGATCCAAGAAAACCTGGAACTTTGGATCAATTTCTCTTTCAGAGGGGTGGGCTTATGAGCTTCACCCTAAGGGCTCCGTGGGTGTCTCTTTCATGGATGACTTCAAGTAATATCTATTTCCATTGATCACTGTGGGCTCTCACTGGCCATTTTCTCCAACAGTTGCTGCACACGCCGCGATTTGCACAGCAGACCCCTCTACAGTACGTGGCTAACCTCCCCAAAAACCAGCTCAGTAAGGACGAAACAGATCAGCCAACTTCAATGAAGGGAACAAATTGTTTGTTTAAAGTATGTGTTCCAATAAAATAAATAGAAAGAAACTTGGATGCTAAAAAGAGAAATATTCCTGGCTCTTAGTGTTTCTATGTTATTGCAAAATGATGTTCCAGAAAGTACTTTTTTCTCTCTTAATTTTACTGCCATTGTTGATCTATTGTACAACATTTTCATATGCCAAATCTGGCTTCTTCTTGATCTATCTTAGGTTTAGTTGTGGTTTTGTTTTGTTTTTTTTTCAAATTCCAATCTTTTAAAACAGAATTTAAAAATATTAAATACCATGTGTAGTATTTCTTCTGTCATCTTAGTTGAAACAACTTCCCATTTATGTATCTTAAAATTATCCAGCTACATCCTGATTCTACCCAAAGAAGATGCAGTCTGAGGATAAAGGTGTTTTTTCCACAGTGTAATTTGTTGTATAACTAGAGGACAAAGTGGTAAATGAAAAAGAGATTTGCTTTACTAAACATTTTGAGGTTTAGGTAAAGAACATTTTAACTGAATGTCTAAAGTGATTGTCATCTTCCTCCAAGCTTGTCTCACAGTGGGGGGGAGGGGTTGAATGAAGAATTTACATAAAAATTATTAGAAATCAAGGGAGTGAATAGTAAATGTAGGCAACAGTAAGTAATGTGAAATATAGTTGTAGATTCCCAAATGCACTTGAATGCACAGTTGACTGAGGAGTGCTTTATTCTGATGATTATTATTAGAGAAATGTGTAAATTGGGGTGGCTTTTTGCATCTTGCCTATCATTCATGAAATATTGGAGTTTCTTCAAACGTGTGTGTCACACTTATTGTGGGGGAAAGGTTGTTTCCTTGTTTCTTTTTGGTTTCTGAAATTCCTACAGGAGGAATATATGTAATTTAAAAATACATAATTTGTTAATCCCGTCTGGAACACCTAAAGTGTTGCTGCTCCAGAATGTTCAAATAAAAGTTCCTGACCCCCCCCCCAAAAAAACAACCCGCAAACAAACAAAAAGAAAAATCCATTTTATGTGACTTTTTGAAAACCAAGTCATCCTATTCACTCAGTTTACTCAGCACACAAGCCGGGCACATTCTCTGTGTTCCACGGTATGCTGGGAAATTCAGGTGTGAACGTGGGGAACAAGGACTCCCCTGGCCAATGGTGAATCTGTGCTTGCTCTTTATGACTCCAGTTTTAGAACCCATTTCCCCTTCTGGTTGCTTCTAGGATACTTTCTCCTTTTTCTTTGATCTTCTCCAGTTTCATTACGATGTACCCAGACAAAGGAAACTCCTGGCGCTTCCTTCACCTGCAGCTGCACACCTTAAATCAATGTGGATGACTCTGAGTCACTGTCTCTTTATACACAATCTCTCTCATCTCACTGAGCTCAGTTTTCTACAATTCCTGTTAGGTGTATTATTGGGGTCTTCCCAACTGTCCCCCATATTTCTTTAAAACACACCTTTTTCCTCTTTTTTGCTTTGCATAGTCTTCCAGTTCACTAATTCTTCTTCTAGCTACATCGAATCTGCTGCCTAATCTATCCATTGAGTTCTTTGTTTTAATGACCATGCTTATAAAAATATTTTATCCAGAAGTTACCTTCATTCAATTCACCTACTTTTCCATTGTGTTCTATGTTTGCAGTTTATATTTTTTTCTTTTGCCACTCAAATATGATTCTAAGCATAGCAATTCTCTGGTCTCTTTTACTTCATTCTACCACCTCCTGTTTCTGAGGATCAGTGCTCCTCCTTTAGCCCAGCAGCTCACCACCTTGCATGATGGCATCTTCAGATGTTTCCTGGAATCTTCACTGTGAACCCATTGCTCAGAGTATTTCTGTTTTAATATGAGATTCCCACAGACCCAGGCTCTCTAGCAGTGCTCTCTTCATTTCTTCTTGGCACACCAAGGCTTCCCAGCCTCAGGCTAGATATGATATTGGTTACCCAGCTTGTATTCAGATCCTCTTCAGAGTCTACCATTGTGGGCTACATGGTCACATGGGACACAGGCTTTGATATTTATTTTTTCATGAGCATTGTTTTCCCCACTCAAGCATCATGAACAAAATGCTAGGCAAAGTCACAGCCTTCCCTGGGGTCTCCTAGGCTTCCCTGAAGGTAGTATGTATTGAGTCAAGGCTTTGTATGGTTTCTCAGTACTTCACATGGACCAAAGCCCTCATCCCCCATAGCTATGTGGGCACTCAAGTTCTCGTTCCTGCCTCAAAGGGACTGCCGTGACCCAGCTGGAGCTTGCCATGCTTAGATGTAAAGTTATCTCTTAGTTTTCTCTCAGCAGAGTATCTCCCTTTCTTTCTTTGAGCTCAGATATGCTGTCGCAGCCAGCACGTCTACATGCTGCCAATGCAGCTGGGTGTCTGGTGGGGAGTGACAGCTGCAGGAAGCAAAGAGCCCTTGTCCTTTCACGACTCCAAGTCCAGGGGCAAGGAGTGAGGCAGACAAAGGAAACTCTTCAGGATGTCCACACGCAGTCACACCCAGGCGGAACTTCCTGGCACATTATTAGGACATCCCTCCCAAGAGGGCAGGCTCCAGGCTCTCCTGGCCTCTCCTTACTCGTCCACATCTGGTGAAAATCGGCCTGTGTCTTGCCAAATACATCTTACACAATCATTTTGTGGACAAAGGAAAATAAATCATCAATAAAGTTCTTGGGTACAACAAACTTATGTTGCAACCAACGTGTCCTCCCATGAGCCCAAGAGGAGATTTGAAACTTTTACTTGAGAACCAAGTTACAAAAGGGCCATCTGGCCTCTTATTTGAGATTAGAACTGTGATTATCTCTTAGGAGAAAGTTTTGGCTCACAGAAATTGTCCATTTTTATGATTTGCCATTAACTAAAGAAGATACATACCCAGAAGAAACAGAAAGCAACAACAACAAAATGAAGCTAGACTTGAGAAAACTAGGGTTCAGGAAAGAAAACAAAACACAATGCTCTCCTTCTTGCTGACTCAGCCCTTCCCCGGCCCTCCGTTTAGGTAGAAAAGCACAAAAGCTAATACAGGAACCGTGGCAGCCTCCCCGTCTTCCCTGGCTCCTCCTCCCTGCCGGCCTCCTCGGCCTCCACCCTGCTTTCCTGCTTCTTTCTTCCAATCCCGATTCCCGGTGCTCCTGAGGCCCTGAGCTGGGCCCAGATTTTCACCAGCCTGCCGGGCAGCACCACCTCGTGGTCACCGGTGCTCACTCCCTCCGGCCCCTCCAGGCTGAGCCTCTCTGCCACCTTCGCGTCCCTCCCCTCCTCTCTGCACCGAAGCATCTCTCTCCAGTTGACCAAGGCCAGAAGCCTCCATTTTTCCTTCGTTTGAGCCTCGGCTCAGCTCTGTCCCTTCGCTATTCTGCCTATCTCCTTTC
>PVKA01030002.1:0-27718 GCA_004027165.1 Ctenomys sociabilis
AGTTATTAATTCTTTTTCTGCTGTGTTTCTTCCAAGTTGGATTTCCTCTGTATATTTCTGGACTTGTTTTGGTATTTCAGATCCTATGACTTCAAAAAGTTCTTTTTTGATTTCAGAACTTATTTCTGCTTTGAGTTCCTCATGATCTTTCTGCTGTTGTTTCTTTGCTTCAGATGCTGTTAATTCATATATATCAGCTGCAATAGTGCTCTCTGCACTTGTTCTGGGTGAGCATAGTTTTTCCACCCAATGTTTCTGGAATTCATTCTTCATTTCAGATACTATAAATTCAAATATTTCTTTTTTAATTTGGGGGATTACTTCTCATTTTATTTCCTCTATAGCTTCTGCTGTTGTTCCTTTGCTGCTGTATCTGTTAGTTCATTCATTGCAGCTGAGCTAGTGTCCTCTGCCCTTCCTGATGGACTCGAAGTCTGGGATTGCATTTTTCCCCTTCTCTTTGTCATTTTGTATAGCACTGACCTTTGACCTTTGGTGTAGAGCTTTGGTGAAGCTATAACCTTAGCTTGTTATGAGATTCGGGTGTCAGTCTATTAAGTTTGAGATTTTCGAGGTATGCCTATCCTGGGTCTAGCTGTTGTGTTCAGTTCCTTTTTGGCTGCAGCTCCTTTGGTTCCCCTCTGTTGGTTCCCGGGGTCAGCCCTCCTGTGTCAGACAGGTCGTTCCCCAGGTGGGCGGGCCTGGGCTTTGATGGGTCTTCACACTCTCACTGATCTGGGAAGCCTGGTGAGTCCTGCAAATTCGCTCTCGCTGGGAGAGCTTGGCGCGGGATCCAGGAGGCTGCTGGAGTCAGCCACTGTCTCAGGCCGGTCTCTGGCTGGGCGACGTGGGCGGGATCGAGTAGACTGTTGGCGTTGGTCTTGCTGTCTCGGGAGGTCTCTGGGGCTGGGCGGGCGCGGGTGGGATGGAGGAGGATGGTGGAGTCCGCCACACTGTCTTGGCCGGTCTCTGGGGCTCTCTGTTGATGTTTAGATTTGCCTCCATCTTTCCAGTATCATCTCTCATCCTTTCTTCTTTATCTTAGATTTTCCATCTGATACAACTTTCCTTCTGCCTGATGTAAGTTCTCAGACTCTGCTAGTGGAAGTCATTTACTCACTTCAGCCTCATTCTCAAAAGATAATTTCAACAGCCATGAGTTTCATATCATTCTCATAGCATGTTGGGGATATTACTCAACTATTTTCTGGCTTCTACTGTCACTACTGCAAAGCCAGTTATTGGTCTAATTATCACACTTTTGAAGAGAATTACCATACCTATCTTTCTACCTGATTTTTAAAAAAATGAAAGTATAAATATTCCTTACTTTATAATACACAAATCATGTGTATAGTCTTTTGATTTTTTTACCAAGTAAATGCATCCAGTTTTCATCACCCACATTTTATTTACTTATTTTTGATTCATTTTAATGAGAAAAAATAGCAATGAAACAGTTTCAAAAGAGGTTAGTTAGACATTAATTGATTGATACATTATTTGATACACTGCATATTATTGTCTTCATAGTAGTTATTCAGAGTACACAATGCAGACATTATATCTTGTCTAGACAATATTAGTGCAGACCTTTCTTTTCACTGAACTAATAGAAGGTACCTGTATATCTATCCTAATTATTTTGTGTGTGTGTGTGTATATATATATATATATATATATATATATATATATATATATATATCTTTTTCACTACAAAATGGTCCTTCATTTATGTTCCCCTTTTTTGTCAGGGATGGGTGTTCATTGTTGTCAGAGAAACTGTATTTGAAGAACTCTTTAAAGGACCTTTTCATACTTGATGCCAGTTCAACTACTGTAGATACTTGAATTCAGCAAAATAGCCCACTATAGTCCAATAGCCCGTGATAGCAGTGGATTGTCAGCAGAACTGGTAATTGTATGAAGTTGTTGACTTGAGCCATTTATAGCTCAGCCTTATACAGCTCAGCATATTAATATGGCATTACTTTCTATACCTTGTGTAATACTTTTCTGCTGGATGGTTAATACCAAGTTAAAGCAATATCTACATAAGTAAAAATAGAGCTTTTGTATCTGGCAAGGTCAGTCAAATCCCCCCATGGTTTATCACCCACATTTTAGATAATAAAAATAAAATCTTCGATGGGCATGATGGTTCATACCTACAGTCCTAGGACTTGGGAAGGCTGAGACATGAGGATCACAACTAGATCACTTAGCAAGACTCTGTCTCAATAAATAAAAAAAAAAAAAAAAAGAATTTTAAAGGCTAAGGATGTAGCTCTTATCCATTCATGCATCCATCCCTCTCTCTATCCTTCCAAGCAGTCTGGAAGGTTCCCTCAGTTATTACCTTGCTCTCTAAAGGTAAGTGCCAGTTTATTTCGTTTGTTTGTTTTGTTTGAAACAGGGTATAATTATCCCGGCCCTGAATTCCCAATGCAGCCTAGGCTCCAGCTGGCCTTCTGAGTGCTGAGGCTCTGCCTTGGCCTTCTGAGTGCTGGAATTACAGGCATGTGCCACCAAGGCCGGCTAAGTACTATTTCATTTCTGTCTTCATAGATGAACTTTCCCAACTTCTGATCTAGCTTTTTTTTCTCCTCTATCTTTTCTGTTTTACAAATTTGCTTCACTTTGATTAGATGACAATTTCCTTTTCCATAATCTGGTTAGCCTGTTGCAACTCTTGGAGTTGAGTTTTGATGTCTTTTCACATTTTCTGAAAATCCCTAGTCATCAATTCTATCACTATCACCTTCTTCCTGTTGCTTTATTATTTCACTTCAGCAAGTAGAGGTTCAAACTTATCATACCTTTTATATCTCACCCTTTATTTTGTGCAGTTCGTCTTTGTTTCCCTGGACAACACACTGAGTTGGTCTTTCGGTTTTGAGGTTCTCCTTTCAATTGTGTTGAACATACTGTTATAGTTCTTTTTGTTTGTTTGTTTGGTTTTTTTTTTTTTTTTTTTTTTTTTTTTTTTTTTTTTTTTTTTTTTTTTTTTTTTTTTTTTTTTTTTTTTTTTTTTTTTTTTTTTTTCAGAACCAGAGATTGAACTCAGGCCCTTGCGCTTGCCAGGGAAGCACTTATTCCACTGAGCCATCTCCCCGGCCCCAGTTGTTCATTTGTTACAGTTGCTTTTCTTTGATCATTTCAAGCTCCTCTTTCCTACCAAGCATTTTAAGTATATTTATTTTACATTTTGTTGTTGACATGCTAATGTCTAAAATACTCAGGTTTCTGATTACACTATTATTTTGGCTGGATTTTACTTACAGTGCTTTGTTTCCTATGTGTTCCATAACTTTGATAACATCCTGTTTTCTGAAATTTTGCATCAGGAAAATTTTTGAGGCCTCAAGTGAAATTGGACTCTACCCAAAAAAATTTGTGCTACTCTCTGACAGGAACTTGGGAGTTTTACTAACACAGGCAATTTAAATGGCTTTTTGACTGAGACTTCAGTACACAACTTCATATGAATGGTTATGAATCTTAGGGAAACATTTTTCCCTCCTTCCAGCATCAAATTAAGACTTTCAAGTTTCCTTGTTGTTCCCTTCTACATAGTGGGTTTACTTTTAATGCAATTTTTATTTTAGAACAATTTATAGAGAAATTTCAAAATAGCACAGAGTCCCATATCTTTTGCATTTAGTTCCATCTATAGTTAAAAATCTTTCATTTGTATAGTACATTTATCACAGCTGTTGAGCCAATCTTGATAGCCTTATTATTAAGGCCCATAATTTATTCAGATCTCTTAGTTTTTATAAAAAGTTCTTTTTCTGCCCCAGGATTTCATTTAGGCTGTATTATATTTAGTCATCATATCTCCCTCAGCTCCTCAAGGCTGTGATAGTTCCTTGGGCTTTATTGTTTTTCATGACCTAGAGAGCTCTGCAGAGCACTGGTCTGGCATTTTATGGAACATGCTTGGCTGGGATTTGTCTGACATTTCTCCCGTGGCTAGGCTGGCACGGCTTTGGGACAGTTAGCCACACAGTGTCTTTGTTTTCATTCACTCTTCCACTGACAATGGAGCTGTGTGTCCCCTCTACCTTCCACAGCCCATCTGATTAGTTTGCACACTGCATTTGTGTACGGCCTTGCATTCTGGCTTCTGAGTCTTCAGCAGTCACCACTTTAGAAGTTTTAAGTCTATAGGGTTGGGCAGATAGGCCCTGGGCAAAAGCTGACTGAGGCTCTCACTTACCTCCCTGGGCCCTGGCTCTTGCTTTAGTTTGGCTTCTGCATTCGTAATCTTCTTACTAGTCCAACAATTCATGTAGGACAGTGGTCTTATACAGTCCAACCAGGATCTGATATTGTGGGGTTTTTCTTTCAGCATTTATTTATTTTCTTATTGGTACATGTTTGCCACATACAGTGATCTAACTCATCAGGGCATTTGTACCTGTACGTAATCTATCTTATTTCTTCTTTCCTTTCCCTACTCTCATCTCATCACTTCAATCCTTTATCCCATCCACACTTACAAAATCTTTGTTTCCATTGTTTCCTTTCCATCTGCTTCTCTCTCTCTTTTTAAAATCCATTTCCCTTCCTTCCTTTCCCCCTCCCTCCTCCTTTGTCTCCTTTTCCATTTGAACAAGTTCCTCCTGCTTCCCAGTATCTATCCTAATATTTTTTGCACTGGGACAACAATTATTATTGTTATTCAGGAGTCCATCCAGTAAGATGTGAAAGCTCCCAGAAGCCTGTGACCCTCCTTGAAGGTTCAGCCTCGTGTTTAACTGCATTTATTCAATAAATGTGTATTGAGCACTTGTGTAGTGGAGTGTTGTGCTAGGCACTTAGAGGACAGATACTCAGTCTTTCTTTATTCTTTAGTACAGTGAAGGATGTGTCTTCATGAGGGGGCAGCATAAGGGGAGGTTTAGCACAGGATGGATACCCAGGAGTAGCTAAGAGAGATTTTGCATCCTGTTCCAGTTTTATACTTTTGGTCCTTGTTCATGCACAGAATGCAAGTTAGCAGATACATGGGACTCCACTTGGGTCCAGAGGCCTGGAAAGCAGCACTCACTGGTGGGGTGGCCCTCTTGTCAGCAGGGGCCTGGTCTACAGAACCTCTAAAAATGATTCTCAGGGCCAGCGGTATAGCTCAGCGGACTAAGCGCTTGCTTAGGTAAGCGCAGGGACCAGTGTTCGATCCTTGGTTCCCCAAGCCACGCCGGCCCCGCCTTCGGGTGCGCTGAGCTGGCGATGCAATCCGGGCGTGGTGGCGCGCGCCTGTAATCCCAGCACATGGGAGGCAAAAGCAAGATCACTATGAATGTGGGCTGCATGCATAGTGAGACCCTGCACCAAAAAATAGAAAAAAGCAAAAAACCCCCCCCAAAAAACAAGAAAAAATAAAAATAAAAAAAAATAAAAATGATTCTCACTTCATAGCAACCCTGATGGAACCACTCAAGAACTTTACTTGTGTAAAACTGACAAGCCTTCAGAGCAGTTGCAGGAAACTGACTGTGCTCCCTGCAGATATTCATGGGCTTCCCAGGAGACAATGGGCAAGAAGTGGGCTCTGCAGAGAGAGGTAAGTGCTTCACCCAGCTTCTCTTCCCGTCCCCATGTCACTCACCATTCTGATTTGCCTGAGTCTCAACTGCCTGCTTCATTCCACAGGCAGGTACTGAACACCATCACACACCGGGCACTGTGGGATACAGGGACAACTCAACCACAAATCTTTCCCTTTGTGAAACTACACAAGACAACAAAACAAAGGCCTGAATGGAGGTCCGAGAACAGGTGTGAAAGACACAGTAATCAAAACTTAGAGCTCTGGAGAGGCTCCAGGCAATTCTCTACCCTCTTACATCCCCTTTGGCTTTTGTTCAGCAAGTGTTTATTAAGCAGTAATCAGAAATATGCGTTCAGACTGCCTGTTATTCACTTCTAGCACCTTGTTCCTCTAGCTGACTGAGAACTGGGAAGTCACTCAATGTCCCTGTGCCTCAGTGCTTTCATTTGAAAATTGTAAGTAGTATTGATAGTGTGAGATTAACCCAACGATGAAATACATGTAAGGTCCTCCCAGATGTTCCTGGTACACCATTGGAAGAATGTTACTGATGACAACTAGGATAACTATGATGCTGCTGGTAGGCTAGGTGCTAGGGATGCAGCCAGGAATGCACAGATAGGTAAGGTCCAGGGTCCTTGCCTGGATTCTTCTGCCCTTCTACATTTGCATAAAGGATAGAAATGGCAGAAGAATGGGGAAGTTTTAATGGGGAGTCTTGCGTTGAGCCTTGAGTCCAGCAGGCTCTGGAGCTATGTGACAGAGTTCCAGCAAACTTCAAGCCAGGGCAAATTGTTGGGGTAGGAAGGAGGGATGGTGACTTGTAGAGAGTGATGCATAGGGTGCTGTCAGGGAATCATCCAGAAGTAGCCCTGGGTCTTAGGCTGTGACTCTCTAGTCCAAGCCCAGGCCCAGCTCTTTCTTATACCACGACCAAACAGTTAACGATTTGGAGAGTCAACTCTTCATCTGGTTGAGGAGTCATTGACCCACTTCCAAAGCAGCAAGTATCAGCTTAGATTGGAAATAACAAACCGTGAAGGCCAGAGACTCCCTCATACCCCGCCTTGCAAACTCTAATACTGAATGAGACATGAAGCCTGTGCAGAAATCATCTCCCCTCCCCAGTCACTACTTTCCCATGGGATGCCTGAAACAGCAAGATTGTTTTTCTCACGTTCTCTATCTCACTTCACCCCTGGCCCTCAAGAGAAGGGTTTCCTCTTGAAGGCAGCTCAGCATTAGCTAACAGCAAGGATTCAGGCTTGGACTGTCCTGCACCTTGGCTTTGGTGTTCGTGACCAGTGCAAACCTTGTAAACACAAATGGCTCCATTGGAAAATAGGGACACTAATAGCACTGAACAAGCTGGCTCTGAATTTCAGTGAATAAATACACATGGAGAACATGGTACAGAATAGATGCTCACTGCATGCCAGTTTCCATTCCCTTCTTTGGGGTGCTAACCCTCTTGAGATTCATCTATGTTATGCCAACCAGTGAAGAACAAGGCATCCTGGGCTCTTAGAAAGGAAGGAAGTCATTGTCTTCATGTTGTGTCTCCTTCTTCCTCCTGGGAGCCTGCCAGTCCTTGGCAACCTGAGCCCCATGCTGGTAGTGGTACATGACACAGCTGAATGGTTCATTAAGAGTAAGAACTAACTTGGGTAAAATAAGTAGGGACAATTGTGCCTAACCTCTTCCTTCACTTTCCCTGCCAAGATTTCTTTGTTCTCTTGTTTTTTGGGATCAGGGAATGATCTAGATGGATACTTAATCTTGAGGATGACTTTACTGGAAAGGTCTGGCTTGCTATTCTTCCCAAAGGGACTTGCATTCCAATGAGCAAACTTTTCTGAAGTTAATTAAACACTAGGTAGATTCTGAAAAATTCATACTAGAAGAGCATCGGGAGCATAAAGGGACAGAGGCCATCTAGGCACTTTACCTGCATTCAGGACATTTTCTACAGCCTAAAAGGGACATGTGAAGTGCACTGTCATCTGTAGCTCCCATCCTCAGCCTCAGTACTGCTCCTACTTTGTGAAAATGATACAGTGGGCCTTGCAGGCCTCCCACTACAGAACGAGTAGGTGACTAGAGTCCCAGCCATTGCATACTGATGTCTGCAGTCACATTTACATGGAGGCGATGTTTTCCATTGCCTCTGCCCTTAGGCTGTGTGCAGCACAGATGCTGAGTGGAGTGGGATTCCTTCACCAGAAGACTTTGGGTCAAGGACTTCTCAGTGTATTTGCCAAAACATTCTAAGACTGCCAAGCAGTCTAGGACCTTGAGCCCAATCTTCTCTCTTCTCTCTCCTTCCCTCAAGGTCAGGTTTACATCATGGTTTAACAGAAACCCAAGACTCTGTAACTCATCCCTGGTACCATCTCTGTCATTTTCTCTCACATGTCCATAGTTGCCTAATAAGATCCCTATACATCCAATCTTGGAGGACCCAAACTAAAACACACCTTGGTGCCCATTTGCTGGTCATGCCTTGTTACTGCTGTCTCTACATCTCCCATCTTTACATGTGCCTGGATCTTCCACTTCAGTAGCTACACCTAGCGAAGGGCTTTTTCTTGTGCATCTGAGAGATGCCTTCTCATGGGTTTGCAGAGGCCTTAGAAAAAAACAACACAGATATAGCAGAAGAAAATGTGTCCAACATGTACAGACTCACCTGCCTTTAAATATTAATGTTTCTTCTTCACAATTAAGAAATATTCGTTCTTAAAAGCACACAAAATATTATTAAAAACCCAAAGAAAAGCCATATTAAGTGTATTTTTGTCCTGTAGGCCCAGGTATTTAAGTTGTGATATAAAGGGTGGTAGGTAATAAAATAATTTGATAAGCATATGTGCTTGGTAGAAACTATCATATTAAGTTCATTGTGTAAGTTGGTGAAACAATATGAGTCCTTCAGATAAGCCTCTTCTTATGATTTGGAGGGAGCCACGGCTGAATCTAAAGGCAGTCAAAAGATGAACATGGGTGAGAGGTAAGCTTTTCTGGAGGAAAGTCAGAGACAATAGACCTGTGGTGAGGCTATAGCAGTGGACCTTCAAGTGCTTAGAGTAGTCCCCTGGATGTGGATCAGCCCGGAAGTGTGGAGGTACAGCCAAAAGACAGATGTTTAAAGATCAGCTGGAAGATTATCTTCTCCTTAAAGTCATCCTGATTTTTCTGCTCAAAGTACTGCAGGCTATTCTCAGCCTGCTTTACCTGTTCTGCATGTGCTCTCCCAGTGTTGTGCTATGGTCCTACATAGCTGGCCCTTCTCAACTCCCTGCTCCTAGAAGCCAGGACTACAGCTGGCTCTTTGCTTGGGCTTAGCACCATGCCTCTTTCAGTGGAACTCACAGCAGCAAAGAAGACAGGCAGGCAGGCAAATTCTGTTGCACAAAATCTCCCTGCAAGAATGTTGTGGATCTATACCTGCTGCAATTGACCCACATTCTAAATTTCTGAAACCTGGAGAAAACTTGAATATCGTGAATGAGGATGTTATTTGGTCTTGTGAGCTGTAATTTTTTTCTTCCAGCTTTGTACTGTAATTAATTGTCTGGTGAGTCCTGGGGTGGAGATGACATTCAGATTTGTTTAGATTAATGAATTGTTGTTTGTAAATGATACAGTTGCCTCCAGTTTAATGAGTGAATCTTAATAGACTTATGATGGACATTTGATTCTTTAGCAGGGAGGTCAATGTTGACAGCTTTCCTTTGGCTTTTCCTTTGCTCCTGGAGGCTTGCTGGCCCTGTCCCAAATCCAGGAAGTTTGTGACAGAATCTACTACTAGGAAATTGTTGGAAAAGTCTGCCCTCCAGCAAGTGCCAGCCCTTGAGGCTGGAGGGAATCTTAGAAAAATCCACTCTACCCTTCTCTTTTGCAGTAACCATCTAAAGGTTCAGACTGTGATATGCTGTCAGTGCTTCTACCTATGGACATTCCATCAAAAACTTAAGCACAGGAACCTATTACTTTATGAAATAGCCTGCTTCAAAATGTTGCATATAAATCTGATTGTGCTCAGGGAGGAAGATGGGTAGGTTCAATCAAATTGGATTTTAAATGTATCAGAGGCATTGAGTGTTTTAGAGAACCCTAGGGTACTGGTGAAGAAGAATGAAGAATGAAGAATCTGATGGAGAAAAAATAATTCTGCTCATTTCCTGCATTTGTTCACTTCATTGCAAAATAAACCTACTATGTGCTCAGCATTATTCCATTGACAAAGCCACCTGCTGTGACTTTGGGGGCAGACATTGTGCTCATGGCTCAGTAGGCTGAGTCCCGGGATACCTATGTGTAAATCAAGTGTAGACCAGGACAGTATCTCCAAGCTTGACCACTTGATGCCCTAGCCTGCATGGGCACATTACTAAGTTCCAGAGCTGGTATTGTCTGCTTCTGAGATCTGACCAAGCCGAGTTCTCTCCCATTGACATCCTTTAGCCTTTCCGATAACAGTGACATAAGAAGTATTAGAGGCTTTGATGGAGGAGAGGAGACAGCGGTGGCATTATTAAGTGGAAAGTTTTTCTAAGCATAGAGGTTGAGAAGAGCTAGCCTTCTGTTCAGTGGCGCACTCTTGCCTTTGATCTCCAGAAAAGGCTCATCTTTATTGTCCTGATTGCTTCCTCTCCTCTTCTTCCTGCTGCCTCCAACCTGTGGCTCTGGGAAAATCAAGTGTTTCTGAGGTCAATTGTCCATGGCTGTGGAGAAAGCGTATTAAAGTGATATTTCCTCTGAATTACAGCTGGTGCAGGGGCAGGAGGCTGCTTTACATATGTCAGCCTCACAGTGCCCGGGAAACGGCTGTGTTAAGCTGTAACAACAGCACTCCATGTCACCAGGCAGCAAATGGATTTTGGTTCTGCTTTAATTTCTAATGAACAGCCATCCCTGAGCCGTATCCATCAGCAGGAGATGATTCCGTTGCATTCACAGCCTTGTTTAATGGCTACCTTGCAGCTGATCACACCTCAGCCTGATTGAATTGTTATATAAAGAGAAATATTTTTGCAATAAATATCTGTCAAGAATTTTAATCAAGTTCCAGGGCCACCATTGCTGAGTCATGGTCCTTTTCTCTCCCACCAATGAAGCTTTCATAAGTGCTGGCAGGGCTCGACTTTGGGAGGAAGAGGAGGAAGGAAACGGCAGTGCTGTGCAAGAGATTGCAGGCCTTGCAAGAGCCTAGAATAAGAGAGAGGCCCAAGAGCTCTCGAGGCCTATTGCTGAGCTCTTCTTCTATCCTGGGAAGCAGGAAAAGGCACAGCCATGGTGGGGACCCTCCCTTGGTCAGAGTGTCCTGTCCAGCTGGACACTTGCTTGGCCCAGTTAGATATGGGCTATCCAAAAGAAGAAAGGAGCCAAGGATGAGGATGACACAGTGCCACATGCTTACACATTGCAAGTTCTGAGGCAGCGTGCACAAGTCCTTACAGTACATCGGGCTTTACTCCAGGTCCTTTCTTTGTCTTAACCCATGTGAGCCATGCATGGAGACAATGAAAGCAGCACTAAGATCTCTGTTTTACAGATATGAACCAGGAGGCACAGGGATACGAAACAGGCTTAGTGCTTCACACAGCTAAGAGTTGACCCCATATCTGGCCTCCAAGACTTGTCCTGCGCCTCCTTCCATTTGGTGCTGCGAAGCTAGTGAGGGGACAAACACTTTTGAGTACCTGCCTGATCAACTGTGCACCAAATGTATTATGTGGCATTGGCAGTAAAGATAATTAGATGTGATCTTGCCTCAAAGGCATTTGTGATACAATTGGGGCAGGAGAAGCCTCAAAACTGGCTCAGAAATAATCAAAACCAATCACCATAACAAACAAACAAGCTGGAAAAAAGAAATTCTATGCACATATAAGCATCTTTGATCTCCAAAAGCAAAAAGGTGTCACACTCTGCACGGCTGAGCCTCAATCACAGCTATAAAAAGCCTATGGATAGAACTGTGGCAAGGACAGAGAGTGTACATCCACTTTGTTGTTTAGACAGACATGGAGCTAATCCAGGCAACTTCTTGGGGGTGGTGAGAATTCTGTCAAACCCTAAAGACAGTGCTAGATTTGGATTTGAAGTCCAAGAAGGGCAGAGTGAGCTCGCCATTACTCTCTCTAGCTTTCCCAGAAGCAAAGAAAGCACCTGCAAATCAGCCTCCTTTGGTGGGATCAGTCTTGCCTGGTGGAGACTCTGTTGCCAGCATTAGTGACAAGACTACAGGAGGAGGAAAAGGGACCTCACCTAACTGCTCAGTGGTGCTGCTAGGACCTTAGGCTGATGCTTGCTACATTCTGACCACATGGAGCAGAAGCTGAACATTTGACTCTGCAGACTGTTCTATGCCTTCAGAGAGACAAAGAAATGGATAAACTTTCCAAGAAACTAATTAACCCACAGACAGTTTATACTGCCATCGTTCTAATCCAGACAGAAAGTGATTGCGGATGCATAGCTCAGAGACAGCTCAACGGGACACAAAGTCGACCAGTTTAATCATTTTTCTTTGGCAGATAATGAAGCTGTTTCATTTTATTTTGGTTTATGTCATGTCAGGCTCCCCAGGCCTGGTGAACAAAAGGATGGCATCTTGCCAAAGAATGAGAGAGAGAAAGAAAAGAGACAGAGACAGAGAGAGAAATCAAGAGACCGATCTCTGGAAGTAAAAGAGATCATACCTCATCATGCCTGGTCTTCATTATTATGGCATAAAATATCTATAATAGGAAATATAGGAGAGGAAACAAGGGGAGGTTTTCAACAGATCAAGAGACTCTCAGGCTAAAGAGCCTTGCATACCAATCAGTAAGTCAGGAGATGACTTGCTTCATCATGAAATTGCTCTCAGGGAGCCTGCTTCTGCAAGTGGCTCTCTAACTCAGTGTTCCTGGCTTCTGGGTTCCTCACCTTCCTTTTGGAGTTAGAGACAGGTTCTTCTTATCTCAAACAAAGAACTGGATGAAACGAGCAATGATAACATTTATTCGAGAAAACAAAGGTGAGATGTTGAGGAGAATACTGGCTTTGCAGAAAGAGCTTGGGCCAATTAAAGAGAAAAAGAGGATAAAAACAAAAGTAAAAGTACACGCTAAATCTGGGAACAGTAGTGTGGGCTGCTGTAGACAGCTACCATAGCAAGCTTCTCGTGGCTGAACTCATCCAGATCTCAAGGAACTTGCCAGAACTTCTACACACAGGTCCTGGGAGGAAGCACGGGGGTCTCACATCTCTGGCCCACGTGAGGTTTAGGCCACCCTATTGAGAACCTGCTTGAGTTCTTGCCAGAAGTCCACATACAGGGTGTGGGGAGCTGTGCTTGCCTGTGTTCTGGGATCTTGTAATTAACAGGTCATGCTTACTTCCCAGCCAGCTTTTCCACACCCTATTTTCCAACCTCAAAAATTGTCACTTTGTAGCAGTTTCCCTTCAGATGCCTCAGTTGATTCAAGGAGGTTGTACCTTCTCACTGCAGAAAGGAAGTAGTCTTAATAATCTTGCAGGAAGGGAATCCCAGGCTTGGAGCTTCTTTCACTTTCTCTGGCTCTAGTGCTGGGCCAGCCCTAAACATCCATCCTCAGCTTTATCTCATGTGTGTCTTGTCACCATGCCCTCTCAATATCATTGTTCCCTCCACCAGCCTTCTGCCCTTTGAGAACACCTCTGCAAATCCCCCTCCGAGTCTCAAATTCCTTATCCAGGAAATAGAGGCAGAATGACTTATCATACAGTTTGCTGGGAGGATTCCATGAGATAAAGTGCCGAAGACGCTGTGTAGGGAGTGCACAGTGAGTAACAGGGGAGGGCTGAATATCCAGAAGATGACCAATGTGACTCCCCAAGACATTTGCAGACTCCCAATGGCAGCACCTCTCCAGCCTTCCCAAGACCCATCTTTGAGTGCCCGCTAAGTCCAGACCCCGTAGTGTGACTGACAATCAAAGCCTCCTTTCCATGGCCTCTACCTTATCTCACCAGACTTAGCTTTCACCACCGTGCCGCTGAGGCTGTTGCATTTATTAGCTTGGCATTTTTACTGCTCTTTTCTTTTCACCCATTCTCACACTTTAAGAGAAAGGTAATTAATACAGTAGACACCCAATTTTTATTGAATAGGCTGATAATTATAGTGCAAAGAATAGGTAACATTTATAGTTGACTTTATATTTCATAGAATGTGAATGCGAATTGCTACAAAATTTCATAGCTAGTTGAAAGGATGGGCATCAAGTTCCCAGTGAATATTTATGCCTCTGAAATAGAAGGGCATCAGGCTTTGTGGCAGCCCATAAGGGAGATGTCTTGGGTCAGTGCTCCTTCCCGGTACCTCAAATTATTTCCCATGCAAGAAACCTTCTAGTGTTCCCATGGGTCAGGCTAGCCCTGCCTCTCACACAACACACAGATGCCAAGAAACACATGATTGCACATAAAGGGCAGAGTGCACACTGATGTATCACGCATTACTCCACAGAGGTATGGAGAGTCCGTGTGGCCTGCCCTATTGGCAGGACCACATCTCCTCCAAGCTTTGAATCTATTACCCTTCACAGACCACCGGACAGCTTGCCATGAGACACATGGTTGCATTTTGTTTGCCTTCCTGTCTTGGCCCTCATCCCCACTGTGGCCATTCAGGCTCTGTACTTCTCTCACACCCCTCCCTTTGTCCTCTTTTCCTGTCTTCCCCCGCCACCCCGATCCCTGGCTTTTTCATCCTGTCATCACCAGCAGTCAAGGTCAGGAAGGAGTTGCTGGGTTTTGTGGGTTTTTTTTTTTTTTTTTTTTTTTTTTGCGGAACCAGGGATTGAACTCAGGCCCTTGTACTTGCCAGGGAAGCACTTATTCCACTGAGCCATCCCCCTGGCCCCAAGGTCAGGAAGGAGTAAGGACTGGCATTTACAGATCTGTTCTCACCTGGCAGCACTGGCTTGGCATGGGTAGCTGTCAGGTACAGGTGATTTACCCAGGAGCCCATTGACTAATCCTACCTCTGGCAATAGGAGAAGGGTCTAGGATGAATTATAGGGTGCCTGACCTGGGGAAGCTGTCTTCTAATCATTCACTGACTGGGCAGTGTAAGGGTCAGGGGACACAGGGCTGTAGCTCCCACTGTTGTACCAGGCAGAGTCCACAGTGAACACACACACGTGCTGAGTCACCATTGCAAAGCAGAGGCAGTACTGCTGCCTTGGGTCAAGCAGGAGAACGGAGGTGCCTGTCTTGGAGCTGGACATGGGCCAATCATCAAACTCTTTGAAAAAATAATCAGTTCACAAGGCCACTGTCAGGAATTTCACGTGAAACCCTGAGCTCACCATGGGCACCCAGATGACACCCAAAATGCTCGCTCATACCCTTGGTTATCCTTGTCCTCTGCATATCGTGGGATTGTTAGGAAGATCAGTTGCAAAGTATAAGCAAATAGCTTAGAACAGAAAACCCAGACATCAAGTATTTTAGGCTCCATGGGCCATGTAGCTTCTGTTAGAAGTACTTAATCCTGACACACAGCTAGGAAGCAGGTGTAGAGTACTGGCAAACAAATGGTGGGGGAAGGGGAATCTGTGTAACAGTCAAATCTGATTTGCAAAGCAGGCAGCAAACCTGTCCCAGCCTAGGACAGCCTTTAGGACCCTATGTTAGAACTGTGAGAAACTAGGAGTGTGAAAAGTCCTCTAAGGTCTTTTGGTGGGGAAAGGTGTAAGGAAACCACTGAGAGCCCGAGTCCTCATGATGCCCATCTCCCAGCAGGAAGAAGAGCACAAGAGTCTTTGGAATCCATGGAGCTGGCCTAGGAAGGATTGGCTGAGGATCTGAGTGCAGCCACTGGCTCCCAAGGGCCAACTGAGAGCAAGGGTTGCATGGTGAAATATCTACCATACAAAAGGAGGGAATAAAAATGGCCCAAGGTTCTAGTCTATTTTTCTTCCACTTCTGATTGCGCTTTGGCACAGAAGTGTTTCTCTGCTCTGAGAAAGAGGCAGTGCAAACATGTATGAACGGCAGCTGAGCCTCCAGGTCACAGAGCAAGAGGGAATGTGGGGGCTGAGGTGGACTGGACAAGTGATACCCCACACAGAGGAGCACGGGGAACTGCGACTCATGTCCTGATAATGTTGCCACCTGGGAGTGGGGGACTAACGTTAGCATCCTCCAGAACAAGCTGCAAACACAGATGTTCTTAAAAATCTCTCTTAATTTGAGGCCTAGGCTGGGGAGATGGCTCAGTGGAATAAGTGCTTCCCTGGCAAGCACAAGGGTCTGAGTTCAATCCCCAGTTCTGCCAAAAAAAAAAAAAAAATCTTAAATTTGAGGCCCAAGAGCTGGGGATGTAGCTCAACAGTAAAGCACTTGCACAGCATATCTGAGGCCCCAGGTTTGGCCTCCAGCATGGTATAAATAAAGAAGTAAATAAATATTGCATTTAAGGAGAATATTATATGGACCAACATCTAAGGAGATAGCCTCGCATAAACAAAATCTCCCAGGCCAGTTCTAGAGAATGACTGTAAGGCAGTTCAAGGAGTTTCCTTGGGAATTCTGTACATACCAAAATTCCTCACCGCAGCACTACTGACATCAGGGGCCACTGACTTTGTGTTGTGAGGGCCTGCTGTGTATATCATAGGGTGTTTAGCAGGGTCATTGTCCTCTGCCTCCTAAGGGCAGCAGTACAGCCTTTCCCCAGTAATAACAAGCAAAAGTGTCTCCAGACATTGTCTCATGTCCTCTGAGAAGCAAAATCACCAAGTCACCACCTCCAGAAACACAGAGAAAAGGGCTGAGGAAGAAGCACTGCATGCAGGCCTGCCAACTGCTGGTGCTTCAGCAGTGGTTAGTGGGCAAATGCTTTTAAATTAGCAAATTTTAATTTAGACCTAAATCTCCATTATTGCCTGAGGCCCAAGGAAAATTGGTGACCGTTTAAAAGTTATTAATTGGAGCCTGCTGCAAATCAGTGGAGAGTGAAAATCAGAAAGGGGGCGGATAATGAAGAGGGGGAAGCAGTCAGGGTGGAGGGGCAGCGGAAGGTGGCAGACAGATGCAGAGCTGTGGATCCTGCCAGGGACTCTGGCAGCCATGCCCTGGGGACAACTGGCAGGGGCAGCACAGGACCCTGGGGGAGAAGTGTCCAGGGTCCTGAAGGTGACCCCAGCAGTCTGGGACTGGAATGCCACCAAATTCCGTGAGGAATGTGATGAGGAGATGAGACAAGCGCCCCCAAACACAGAGGGATGAGTCCCAAGGCCCAAGGCAGCTTCCTCAAGTAGTAGAACATCTTGGTGGCCTGCTTTCCAAACACTGTTTGAGTGTATGAATCAATTCCTGTCCCATTAGACTCAGAAAACTACAATAAACGCAAATGTTTCCTCAGATCAGTGGCTAATAGTCCAAATTTCTCCAGGGTAAGGCACTGGCTATAGGCACAGGAGGCCTGAAAAACATGAAGGAAGAGATGTGGGGGTTGGACAGAGGGGTTCTCAGGTGGGGAGCTGAGAGGGCAGAGGCAGGAGTGTCTGGGGAGGGGTCTCTGGGGACATTCCTGTCAGGAGGAGCTGTGATCATAAACTTCTTCTGATCTTAAACAAACCCCCTATTGAGCTAGGGTTGTGATTAGAGTTCCTTGCATGGACATTTGAGGTCAAAAGAGTACAACTTAGTTTGCCAAGTTAAGAACACCCTGGGGGCTGGAATGTTTTGGACCCTGACTGTTGTGGACCCTCAACCTCCAGAGCTGCCCACAGGAGGGAGAGGGAAAAGCCCACCTGCTAGTCCTCTAGCCAGGATTCCACTTTACAGACGAAAGTGTCCGAGACACATTGCAAATGCTGGCATGCGTATAATCCCAGCACTCTGGGAGGCTGCTGCAGAAGGATCACATATTTAAGTCCAATCTGGGCAACCCAGTGATGTACAGAGTCTCTGTGTCAAAAAAAAAAAAAAAAAAAAAAAAAAAAAAAAAAAAAAAGTTGGGGATGGATCTCAGTGCAAAGACCCTGGATCCAATCTCCAGGACTAAAAATAAACAATCTGGGACACAGAGAGGGACTTTTGCTTACTTCAGAAGTCACAGGCTTGGGTGGGAGCCCAAGGCTCCTGACCTCCTGTCAGGTGTCCTTTGCACAGCCCTGATTTGCTTGGAGGGAGCAGCGCCTATGGGTGCAAAGCGAAATGCAAATTGTCCACAGGGACACTGGACATCACCTGGTGCCATCAGCAGAACACAGCGCTGCTCTCAACCTCCACCCGGAGGCCCTCCACCCACTGCCTCCCCACCCAGGCCTCCACCATGCACACTGACCTTGTTTCCCTCTGACAAGGCGCTCATGGGCTTCAGTAATGCAGGCCCCCACCTAACACAGAAGAGGCCTGTCACCCAAAATAACTTGAAAAGCAAACAGAGGGAAGCAGATAAGCAGTCAAAATAATTTATTTATAGCACAGAACACAAAGCCATCAAAGAGTCTGCAGGCAAGTGACAGCCCCAGCACCCTTTGGGGCTCAGCTAGGGACCTGTCCCACCCCGTGAAGCTGCCTCAAAGGTATGACTAAGAGCCCTGGTCTTCCCAGGATAGGTCTGCAGGGAAGCAGAGAATAAGGCAAGGTATAAGGGAGTGAAGAGACAAACAGCAGCTCTTCAGTGTTAGATTAGAGACCTTCAACAGTAGCTTTCGGGGACACTAAGATCCCCACCATTAGAAGGTTTGATGCAGAGACCAAGGATTGTTTCATGTGCTGGAGGTTTTGGGTGGATCAGAATTTTCTAACTCAAGATATCAGTGAGAACAAATAAGTATTGCTAGCGCATGTCCCCATCCTTCTGGGGAAGACGCACCGATGGCTTGAGCCCTCCTTCAGCCCACTGTTCCTCATAGCTGCATTCCTGACCCTGGCACAGAAATCAGTTCATGGCCTGGACAAGACACCGTGCACTAGACAACTCCTAAATCTCCTGCCAACTCCAAGAGTCTGAGATTCCAGGATGTTCTAGCATCATTCTCTTTAGAAAAGAAAGATCAAACAACCGTATGCATAAACAATTATTTTGAAGGAACAAAAGGAAAAGAAGCAAGAGAATTTCAAACTTGTAGAATGGAATTATTTATGCAGGAATTTCAATAACAAAAGTGGTTTTATAGTTCCAAGTATGTATTTTGTTACTCAAAGCCAAAAATAACGCACTGATTGATCAAAACTAACACCACCAAACTTAAATGTCACCGAATACTAAGCAACACATACAGCTAGATCCAGATCAACAAGATTCTATCTAGACCATGAAAGTAAATGGCAGCTTAGCTCCCAGCCACAGATGGTCAGTAAATACTTGCAAGGCCAGAGAACCAGCCAGCTGGTGAGACAGAACAGCTATGCAATCCTGCCCCGTTCACTACTGATTCCTTCCATCGCCCAAGATGATTACTCTCAATAGCAAATGAAGTAAAACCAATAGCGGTCTGTGGAAATTTTAATCCCTAATTGATCAGTTGTATGACATCCAATTAAATCCATGAACATTTGCAGCATGAAGACCCTAAATTCTTCAGAGGTGAGCAGTGTGCCTTTATGTCATGGCTGCCTGCTGGTACATTTGTCAAGCTCTCTCCATGTGGCTTGTGCTGTGCCAGGAAAACAATCAGAGTAGAAGACAAAGCCTTATTCTCAAAAAGCTAAAATCTCTCTAATAAAAGAAGAGGATGAGCTTCATAGTTTTCCTTGCATTGAAAAAATAATTTGCTTTGAAATAATTTCAGCATTCTGCAAAACTGTAGGTAAGAATCCCACACCCCTCCACCCAAGCTGGCTTCTTGTGTGTAGTTTGCTCTGTTTTCTCTATGAGTTGGTATGTGCTGGTTCACTTCTCTCTGTTTATCTGTGCTCTCTTTAATTAGTGAGCCATATGTATGATGTTCTGTCACCCTGAATAGCCCAAGGTGCTTCCCTGGAGCAGGGGCCATGTCCGTGCAACCCCAGACAAATCTACCAATCAGAAAGATAACACTGGACATTTGGGGGTTGGTTTGTTTTGTTTGTGTGGTTCTGAGAATCAAATACAAATCCTCACCACAGGCAAGACAGCATTTTACCACTGAGCTGTGCCTCCATAATTAGAGATTTAGTATCACATATTTTCTCTCTTATATGGAACGCATTAGTCCATCGTTAGTAGCTAGTCCATTATCTAGCAACATCAAGCCACAGAGTTGGCCTTCAGTTCTGGTTGAAGGTCTAGAGAAGGTATCTGGTGGTGGCCTTACTGGCAAGTCATGAGACCACACATAGAATCACATGGTGGAGGCAGGGAGCTCCTGTGTGTGTATATATCCTCTAATCTTTCTCTTCCACTGCTAGCAATATTCAACCATGGGAGCCCTACTCTGCTGATCTTATTTAATTCTAATCACCCCTCAAAGGGCCCACCTCTACCCACCATGGCCCATGGTCAGATGATGTTTCCATCCTTTAATGCCACTCAATGGGGACTGTCATCATGTGAATCCTTAGAGGATGCACACAAAGTACATTCAAACTATATCAACCATCATCCAACACACATGCTTCCTCCAGGATACCCTCAAAAATCCATTGTATTTGTTGTTATACCCTTCAGACTCCTCTAAGAGTTGCCATTCTTTCCATCTTTCATTTCCCCATATTTCAGGTCAGTTTTCTGTTGCTGGAACAAAATACCTGACACCCAAAATGTAAAGGATGAGAAGTTTATTTGGGGCCACAGTTTCAGAGGCTTCCATCCACAGTCATCAGCATGATAGAAGAGCAAGGCTAGGAAAAGAGTTCAACCCATGGAGACCATGAAGCAGAGAGAGAAGGGAGGGTCTTCCAAGCCACTTCCCCACAGAATTTCTTCTGACCCAGCCCCACTCCTAACAGCACCTTTAGCTATGAGCTCATCAAGTGTATTATCTATTTATCCCCACAGTCTAATCACCTTTCAAAGCATTTTGGACAGCATTTTACATCTAAGCCATGCCATCACAATTTTAAGGGATGTAGGCCTTACATTCTCCACGATGTCCTGCAAGCCAGGTGGCCTGATGTTGCTTCCACGTAGGTAGGTCAGGATTTCTCACAGGGGTACTGCAAAACTGGCCCCATAAACTGCGTGTCTTCCTGCCAGCACATGATGTCGGTCTGTCTCACTACTGTTTGATTCCCTGGTCATGGTGCCACATTGTCTACCTTAGAGTCATCATTTTCTTTCTTGTAATTTATTAGCATTTTCTGATGCCAGTATCCTGTTTGTCATCCAACCTCAACCCACCCAGTCTGAGCCTCCACTGATGACTCTTTGCTGAATCATATACCACACCAAATGTGGAAACATTTCTATTTCCATGATCTGATTTTCATTTATTGGACATCATATTTATTGATTTCTAACACTGTGGATAGATTATAGATTTCTATTTTGTTCACTGAGTAATATCTTTTACTACTGTCATTTGTCTTGATGTTCAAACTATCCCAAGTCTGTGAAAACCCCTTCAAAGGGTGCTTTTTCAATGTGTTTCTATATTTTTTAGTGTTTTTTTTCTTTTTGTGTGTGTGTGTAGGGCCTCACTATGCAGCTTGAAATTGTAGTAATCCTCCAGATTTCTGCTTCTTGTGTTTCCATTATTATTGAAGCATTTTTTTTAAAATTTCTGCCTCCATGAGTATCTTGTGCTTTTCCCTGTTCCATCCTGGGATCAATGTTTTCTATAAGAATATTAGTTCTTTTTAATAGGGGATGATATTTAGGAATTAAGATCTGAGCCAATAGTATGCTCATTCATGCTATGGCATCATTTTTTTAGGCCTGCTCTGTAGACAGAGATAAGAAACATGATTTTTTTTCCACAAAGAAGATCTAGCAAGAAAGTAATCAGCCTCAAAAACTTGAGATCAAAAACATCCCATTCAGCCTGTTCTTGCCTTACCTGCTGCCTCAGTTACTGGGATAAAATACCCAACATCCAAAATGAAGAAGGAAAGGTTTATGTAGCTCACAGTTAGTGCAACTTTCAATCTGTGCTCAGCTGGCTCCAAAGCAGAGTGGCACATGGCACTGGATGGTAGTTCATGGTAGCAGAAAACAGCAAAACAGAGAAGGGGTGAGCAGTGGCTGCAGCAGCTGGCAAGCTTCTGTCCTTTCCTTATATTGTATTAAGGCTATTCTACCCAAGGTGGGGATAACAGTCACACCCATAATCCCAGCTTTGGATCATGAGTTAATCACAAACTCTAGAAGCCCACCCCATGACTACATGAGGCTTTGGAGGGACACCTAGCCACAAACCATAACATTCTGCCTCTGGCCTTCCAAAGACTCATGCACATCCCTTTATGCAAAAGACACTCAATCTTTAAGAGTTGCCAATGTCCTAAAAGTTACAGCATTGCTGAAAAGTCAAAGTACGAAATCTACCGCAAGATCTAAGGCAAACTCTTAGCTCTGGGCCCCTGCACAAATGAAAAGTTAAACACTTCCAACATCCAATGGCACAAAAAATTTACCATTATATAAGATACAAAGAAGGAGAAACAAAGCAGTAGGACCAAGGCAAGTCCAAAATCCAGAAGGGCAAACATTAGGTCCTGTGGTTCCATTGCTTCAGAACATCTAAAGCAATCTGTGATAAAGTGTGAGCTCCAGAGGCCTTACATGGCTCCAACCCTATAGCACTTCTGGGGGTTATAGTTCCCATGACTTCTCTCTTAGGCTTGCTTTCCTCCCTCCTTGGAGTTTTCCTTAGATGATCCACATTCCTGTCTTTTCCAAACTTCTGAGGTCTCCACTACACTTTGGGTTTCTCACCCACAGCTTCACACACTGTTCTTCCAGGGAAACACTGCCTGGCCTCCCAGGCCTTCTTCTGAAATCTATGTGGAAGCCTTCTTAACATCAGAACTCCTGCATTCTGCATGTGCCTAAAACCAACACTACATGGATGATGCCAAGGTCTGCTGCCAGCTGGAGTAGTAGCCAGGCTTTCCTCTCTCTTGGCTGGAGGGATCAAGTGTCTGGATCACTGAGTACTCTGAACCTGATTCTGAGGAACAAATTCTCTATGCTGCCACCATTCTGGAACCTGGTGTTTCTGCTGCCACGATTCTTGAACCTGGTGCTCTGTGGCTTTTGAAGCAAAACAAACTCTCACTTTTGCAGTTTTGAGGCTGCAGAGTGTGGAGATTTTCTGCTTCTGGTGATGCCCTCAGGCTATCTTTTTTTATTTTCTGTTCCTTCTGGACAATGGCGATCCTCTCAGCTCTATCTTTACAGTCCAAAGCTTTATTGATGCTTTCTTTCTGGCCAAATTCCCTACATTTTAAATCATCCTGCTGGGTTCTTTGCTCTTGATTCTCGTCATAAATCTGACTAAAAGCCCCCAACAACAGTCATGCTACTGGCTGAACATTCAACCACCTTGAAATTTCTTTTGCAAGATTAACCAGTCTATCAATCTTAATCTCAGTCTCAGGCAGTCTCTAGACATGAGCAAAACGTAGACAAACTTTCTGCCAACCCATATCAAACATTGAAATCCAAAAACCAATGCAGTCCTTTCCCCCAGCAAAATCCTCCCCAGCTTGGCTTTTATAGATAGGATTTCTATCAGCCTTCTGAACTTCTGAGCTCTGACCAGAATCTCCAATACAAAACAGTCAAAGGCATTCCATCCCTTCTCTTTCAGGCAACATCTGCAAATGTTTTTATCTCTTCCCATAAGTCATCCCCAAAGATTCTGGAATGACATGGTCAGCTATAGTCAGAGCAACAAGTCCAATTTTCAGTACAAAACTCTGCCTTTATTACTTTTCTGTCCTTGCTGGGACAAAATACTCAACATTCAAAATTAAGGAAGAAAAATGTTTATTTAGTTCACAGTTAGTGGAGGTTTCAGTCCACCCTGGACTGGCTCCAAGGCAGAGTGGCACATGGCAGATGACAGTAGAGGAAGTAATAGTTGTGGCAGCTAACAAGCCTCTCTCCTTTCCTTACATTTTATTCAGGCTACCCTCCCCAGGAGGGTGTAGCACTCACATTCATAATCCCAGCATTAGATCACAAATTAATCACAAACTCTGGAAGCTCACCCCATGACTACATGAGGCTTTGGGGGGACAACTGGACACAAACTATAATACCTGCTATCAATGTTCTCTTGCTTTCTTCTCTAATTTTTGTTGTTGTTGGTGGTGGTGGTGGTGATAGTGTTTTGTTTTTTTTTGGTGGAACTGGGGATTGAACTCAGGCCTTGTGCTTGCCAGGGAAGCACCTATTCCACTGAGCCATCTCCCCAGCCTTGATTTCTAGTTTTGAAGGCTAATTATTTTCCTTTTAAATATTTTTTGGCAAAACACTATATGTACGTTTTTATGTGTATATGTATGTACAAGCACACAAACACTATTTATGTATCTGTGCATAAGAATCTTGAATTCATATTGATTTCTTAAATTCTAAACTAACCTTTTAGAATTCTTTCTAAGGTTTCTCTGCTTTCCAGTTGTTTAGTACTTGTTATGGTTTGTGCCTAGATGTCTTTATCTAGCTCTGTGATGCTGGGATTAAGGATATGTGATTTCTAATCAGTCCACTGATTGGTTTGGCACTGCCCTAATCCCACCAGTCTGGGTGAGATATAAAGGGCAGAGAGACACAGTTAAGCCCTTTTGTTGCTTTCGCTGTCTTCCACCATTGTAAACTGTTGCCTCTTAGCCATGTGCCACACTGCCTTGTAGTCAGCCAATTATGGACTGAAACTTCTACAAACTGAGCTAAACAAACCTTTGCCCCTTTAAGTTTGGGTGTTGAGTATTTTGTCTTAGCAACAAGAGAAAAGTAAGTAACACAGAACCACCCACAAAAGTGAGAAAGTTGCTTCTTATTATCCATAATATAGGTACATTTTATGCTTTAGCCTAATGCAGTCCATCCCTCAGGCCTCTGACCTTTTCTCTGATTACTCCTTGAACCCATCTCACGTCCTTGGTTTCCAGAGAGGAATTTTCCCAAACTTTGTGTTTCTTTCTGCCTTCTTACCCATACTACCCTATGACAAGGACTACCAGTGATTGTTTTGTTTCTAAAAAGGAAAGGAAACTAGGAAAGGAAAGGGAGATGAAAGGGCTAATTGTGCCTTTGAGTTTTCTTGGTACTTGAACTTGCAGAATATTGTGAATTTTATTGGTTATAATGTTCTTTGTATACATTATGCTACCCAAGCACATGTCACAGATGAGAAGGCAAATAAATAAATAATTGAAGAAGGAGGAGGAGGAGGTGGAGGAGAACAAGAAGAAGAACAAGAAGAAGAACAAGAAGAGAAAGAAAGATCATCTTTAAGACTGAATGATTTATCTGATATTACACAAACTATAGATGACTGGACAGAAGTACAGAAGTTAATACCAGGACCTCTGATTTGCAGATTCCAGAAATTTAGCACAAAAACAGAATAAAACACTATAAAGGAAAGCCCATCAAAATCACAGTAGACTTCTCAACACAAATCCTCAAATCAAGAAGAGCCCATAGTGAAGTAATGTCAAGAAACAACTTCCAACTTAGATTGATGTACATGCAAAACTATCTCTCACACTTAATGGAGAAATAAGCTACTTCTGTGACAAAGAATAACTGAAGAAATTTATGATCACAAAATCCACCCAACCCCCCTAAGAGTACTGAAAGATATTCTAGACAGAGACAAAAATGATCACAATTTCTAAAACAACAACAGAAAGAAACTACTAGATAGGACAAGCAATTAATCAGAGGGAAAAATCAAGGAACCAACACTGAGAAAATCACATGGCAAAGATAATGCAGTGGTCCTTCACTTATTTCAGAGGCTACATTTTAGACACTCCTGTGGTAAGTGAAAATCAATGAGATAGTGATGTTATATTTAACATATATAATATTATATAATATATTATATATAATATACTAAATATATAATATAACTTTATAAACCCTTCCCACACTCTGATAAACCTTTCTCACACTTTTAAAAAACATGTCTAATGTTCTTAACCTATAAACCTACATAATTTTAACAATGTACATATACTGTACAGTACTGCAAAATCTCACGATCTAGTGAAAAATCTAGCAATAAATAATTTAGACTAATACTCTTTGAAAACCTGCAAAACAGTGAGTCTGTAAAAGTTGAACTATGAAATAGTGAGGGACTACTGTAAATGTCAATGGAAATAACCTCAATTCACCAGTCAAAAGTAACCAAGTAGCAGATGGATTAAGAAACAAAATCCAACAATATACCATATATAGGGAACACATTGAACTAAAAAAGAATTCATAGGCTGAAAGTCAAAGGATAGAAAACAATACCCCATGTGCCCATAACCCAGAAAAAAACAGGGGTAGCTATTCTGTTTGCAGACAATATGAACTTCAAACAAAGAATGAATAAAAGAGATAAAGAAGGTCGCTACATACTTGTTAGGGGAAAACTGAAAGAAGAAGAGATAATAATTATAAATATGTATGCAACAAATACAGAAACACCTAACTATATAACACAATATATATAATTTTTTTTGCGGAACCGGGGATTGAACTCAGGCCTTTGCACTTGCCAAGCAAGCACTTATTTTACTAAGCCATCTCCCTGGCCCCAACACAAATATTAATAGACATGAAAAATCAAATAAGCAATAACACAATTATAATGGGACCTTAAACCCTATTATCACAAAGAAATAGATAAGCTAGACAAAAAAATAAGATCAGCAAAGAAATACTAGAAAAGAATCAATTGTGAACAAAAGGAGTTAGTAGATGTTTATGGAGTATTTCATTCAACAACATCAGAATACTCTTTCTTCTCAGCTGAACATGGAACATTTACTATAAACTAGACCATATACTAGCCCACATAACATGCATAAGTAATGGAGTATTAAAGAAGAAATTAAACAATGTCTACAATTAAATGAAAATTCAGATACAATTTACTGGAACTTGTGGGATACAATGAAAGAAATCTTAAGAGGAAAAACTATAATGATGAATTCTCACATCAAGAAAACAGAGAGAGCACAAATAAATAACCTAATGTACCTCAAGCGTCTAGAAAAAATGGAGGAAATTATAAAGATCAGAAGAAAATTAATGCAATTGAAACTAATAAAACAATACAGAGAATTAATGAATTGAAGAGTTGGTTCTTCGAAAGAGTAAATAAAACTATTAAACCCTTATTCAACCTTATTTACAAAAAGGAAAGAAAATACTCAAATTCACATATTGAGGAATGAAAGGGCTAAAATCACTATAGATCCTATGAAAATTCAGAAAATCATTAATACCTATGTTGAAAATCTTGCATAGGATGGAAAATAGAAGAAATGGACAAATTCCTAGATATTTATGAATTACCAAAGCTGAATCAAAAAGAAATAAAAATTCTAAATATCCTGATATCAGTTAATGAAACTGAAAATGTAAGTAAAAACTTAGCAGCATAGAAAAGCCAGGTCCAGATGAGTTCACCACTGAATTCTAAAAGAAATTTAGATTGAAGTGGATGCCACTTGAACATATACTCATAAGTGAAATAAACTAGACACACATGTGCAAATATCGTATAGTCTCTCTAGTATAAGAAGTCAAAAGAAGAAATATAAATAGAAATGTACAACAACAACTAAAGACAATTGAGTCAGATAGTTAGAGCAAACTGAAGGGCATATGCTGCAGGGTACTAAGCAGCTTTTCTTCTGGATGGTTAACAACCTAAGTTCACAGATCAAAATTGGAGAAATAGAAGAGCCTCAAGGCCAGCCAACATTTTGGCCCTAGCCTTTCAAGGTCAGCGAAGACTCAGGGCATAGGAGAACCTGGACTGTAACATCATGAAACTCAGTTGTGCCCCAAATTTTCTGATCAAGGAGATTATGGAGCCACAGAGGAAAGAGATTGATGATGTGTAGTGTGCCTGGGGAGAGTCACATGGAGAGAAAACTTTCTCTCGGGCTCTCATAGAGAGCAAACTGGTCAAGCATTGGCTATGACTCATCCACATGGATGACACAGACAAAGGATCTACAGAGTAAGGTACAGGATTACAAGATAAACCCTGAGGGGACTTCACT
>PVKA01030003.1:0-27681 GCA_004027165.1 Ctenomys sociabilis
GAGCTTCTGCATGTCAAAAGAAATTGTCAACAGAGTGAAAAGACAACCTACAAACTTTGAAAAAATCCTAACTAATAAGCAATCAGACAGAGGTCTACTGTCTAGAATTTATAAAGAACTAAGATATAACAGGGCCCTCAAATTTAAAGACCCAATTCAGAAATGGGCATCTGAGATGAATACACACTTCTCAGAGGACCATATTGTCAATGAACTTGAGTTCATTGTCACATAACAAGTTAAAAATAATAGATTTAGAATATCTTTCTAGCTGATTATGCCATTCAATTTTAAATTTATAGGAAACCTTGAACAATACAAATGAGAGTGTTAAAATAAATGTAGAGCACATACTTAGTCTTGGCCTCACAAGACCTTCTAACTTCCTGAAGTAAGTTTCCTATGTTTCCATCTCTAGTGGAAAACCTAGGGAGTTCAAACCAATATCATTCATAAGTCTAGTAATCGTGCTAAAATCAGAAGGGATGGGAGCTTTTCTAGCTCCATTTAAGAACTTTGGTGTACTCTGGCAGCTTGGGGGACTCTGGTAAGCTCTGACCTTCCTTAGCCCCAAGCAGGCAGGCACTGATCTTCTGCTGCTGTTGGTCCAAGCTTGTAAGAACTTAGGAGGACTCTGAGTGGCCTATGGGATGCAGGAGAGCTGTGATCTGTGAGCCCAGTGCATGAAGGTACGTAACTTTCCTGAAAGCATGTAAGAACTGTGGCAGACTCAGGACAGCCTCCAGGACTCTGTCTGAGTGATGACTGGGAGCTTCAAAAATTCCAAATACAAGAGCAAAAGGCAATCCCAATCCTCTAGCCCACCCGGAACAAAACCAGGAGACAAAGACATATAAGAACTTGGAAATCACATACCTGAAATCTCTGAACTGATAGCAACTAAAGTAAAGAAATAATTCAATTAGGCTATAGGAGAAATAAGATCAGTAATAATCTCTTAAGTCAAAAAAGAAAGGATGAGTCTGGCTGTGGTGCCACATGCTGGCAGTTCCAGCACTAGGGAGGCTGATAACAGGAGGAAGACTACAAGTCTGAGCTATGTAGTGAGACCCCGTACCAAATACATTTAAAAAAAAAAGAAATGATAATAATCATGAAAGAATCACTCAGCATATCTAAAGAAGAGATAGATAGAAAAATACAGGAGAACAAAAAATTATAGAAACATTGAATGAATACAGGAAAGAACCAGAATGCGTGAAACAGATTCAAACAAATATCAAAAAAAAAAAAATTAAGAATTCCATTGAAATCTGGCAAAGCTGCTTGAATGAAAGTGAAGATAGATGTTCAGGCCTTGAAGACAGTGTTGTAGCTAATGACTGTGAAATAAAAGATCTCTTAAAACTAACAAAGTACCAGGAAATAACAATTCACTAGCTACAAGGTGATGCTAAGAAAAACAATATAAGAATAATAGTTGTCAATGAAGCAGTGGGAGATGACACAAATGACATAAAAAGACTATTTGCAGAAGTACTAGGAGGTAATTTTTCAAAAATGAGAAAGAACCTGATGCACCAATAAGTGAGGCACATAGAACTCTGCACAGTCATAATCACAACAAACCTACACCTAGACACATAATGATCAAGATCTCAGAAATTAAGCAAAAGAATAGAATATTAAAGGCTGCTAGTGAGAAGAAGCAGATCACCTACATTGGAAAGATTGCCAGAATCATGGTGGATACTCAATACAAACCATCAAATCAAGAGGAGCTTGGAGTGAAATATTTCAGGCTCTGAAAGAATATATCTTCCAACCCAGATTGACGTATGCTGTAGAACTATCTATCAAATTCAATTTTGAAATAAGATCCTTCCATGGCAAAGAACAATTAAAGAAATCTGTGAGCACCAAATCAACCCTATAAAGAGTACTGGCAGATACTCTAGAAAGAGACAGAAGTGACCACAGCTTCAAGAACAATAGAAAGGAACCACTAAACAGGCCAAGTAATTAAAAAGAGGGGAAAAGTACAGCACTTATAACAGGACAATAGCACGGGCCTTGTCTTCTTTGATAACAAGATGTTGCTAGAGTTTTAATGTACGCCTATTCTAGCAAACAATTCCATGAGTTTACTCTAAATTGAAATAATTTTTTAGACTACAATTAAGGCTCTACAGATATTTTTGCCTGTCATACGTGGTAAGATGAATGTTACTAGCATCTACTGAGTAAAGGTTAGGGATGCAACTAAATACTCTGCAGTATACAGGATGGCCTCCAATAAGGAATTTAGGGTTAGGAATTTTTTAGGATGGTGAGGTCTGCATACTGTCCTCCAATCAAGTCAACACCTAAGGATTCTGCACCTTGACCATAGCCACCCACCAACCATAAGCCAGATATGCACTTTTCCCTTTTGCAGGGATCAGCAGAAGGGCCCACCACTCAGCCTTGTGGTTGATGAGGTCAAAGCCCAGAGGGAGAAGCTAAGCCCCGAGGCTCAGCAGATCCAGGGAGAAATTATGGACCTGGGCAGTAATGCTAGCCCCAGGAAAAGTCCACAGCTATTGTAAACTACATAAACAATGTGGAATTTTATTCCAAAAAGGACTCTTTCACACTAAGTTAAGAGTTGGAAAAGAAACTCAAAACAGCATCCACCATACTGTGAGAGAGTCTTTAATCTGACAGGTTTAAGGAAGAGATTGTTTTATTTTATTTTATTTTATTTATTTATTTATTTATTTATTTATTTATTTATTTATTTATTTATTTATTTTAGTGCAGAGTCTACAGGGTCTAACAGGGTCTCACTAGATATATTGGACACATAGTGATTCTCCTATTTTTAGCCTGCCAACCATTAGTCTGCTGAGCTATTTGGCTGGCCCTGGAAGAGACTGTTTTAGAGCCAACAAACAATTATTGAAAAACCATCACCCACATCAGATCTTTCACTATGTCCTATCAATTAACCTTCCCTAAAACATGGCAAATTCATCCTTTATTTCCATCCCTAAGTCCACTCACCACCTCTGCGCAGTCTCCTATTTCCTATCTTAGCCAACCCAGTCTGGACAGAGCCATCTGTTACATGAGTGAGTGCATTAATACCTTGGCCTCAGTGTGAATTCATGCTTCCTAAGTGGTCATTTAAAATGAAAATATATTTATCATATAATCTTGGTTAAAACATTTCACAGTCCCCTTTTGTCCAGAGGCTACATCCAAAAGTCATCACATGTCATTCTTGGCTCTCCTCAGCCTACTTTTCCAACATGTGATCTGATAAGTCCCACCAGGATTGAGGTATTTTAAAATATTATAAAAGGTTGGTATCTTACCTCACAGTTATTACTCATGCTATACTCTTTTAACACTTTCAAATCTGGACCATCTCTTTACAACTAAAATAGCACACACACACACACACACACACACACACACATATACACACACCCCACAAATTTCTCAAGCCTCTACCAAATATTTCCTGTCTCATTTGGCCCTGTCTATAAATCAATCACTTTTCCTATAAATAGCTGGGACAAACATTTTTGAGAAGTCTGTCCTCAGGTTTGGTGGTATTAAGAACTCACTCAGTGACTACATAATGCACACTTCACATTCAGCATCATGTACATGGCTAAAGCTCAATAAATGATTGATAATTAAATGAACATCTCAGAAACTCAGACACAGTTCTCCCTGGGCACTAAAGACTCACAAAGGTTTCCTTCCTAAACTTGGTAAATGGATAACACCATCAGCCCCTACAAAGCCTCATGCCTCAGGAACCAAAGCAGTCCCAGAAAGGCCTTGCAGAGCTTCATACTAACCTAATTATGGGGAAGCAATAGTGAGAGAGTTTAGAGAAAGCATTTTTTATATAAACAAAAAGAAAGGAGGCTGAGACTCCACATGAACTAAATATAGAATTGGCAAGTCACTGTGTTGCCCTCTATAAGAACTTAGATGTCTACAGAGGTTAACTGAGTTTCAAGGAAGATAACATTTAAGTACCAGAACCATTTTACACCCTAAAGTAGACTTAATTAATTCTAAAAATGCATATGAGTAATATTTGCAGCCAGTAGGAAATTAAAGACACTGATAAACATATCTACACAGAATTGTAAAATGGTTTAGCTGATGACATCTTTTGAACATAAAAGTGTCAAAAAGGAGGTACTGGGAACACTCCTTATACCTGCATGAGTAAGACAGAGCAAAAAAACTCAGAAAGTGAGTTGTAGTCATTGTCCTACAGCACCTGCCAGATATTTTTTCTGTAAGAAGATTCTCAGAGGCAGCTGAAAAGAGGAGGCTAAGAGCCAAGCCTGGAGGGAAAAAGAGAACCAGACTCTTACGTTTTAAGTAAACACACACACCTTTCCTTTCCTTACTTTGGCCAAGAATAAGCAGCAGAAGACCCAAGCCTAAGATCTTCCTTGCCCTCAACACCAGAAGTCTTAAAGCCAAAGGGACAGCATCTCCATGTGTGTTTCAATTGTTGTGACTTAAACATCAATGCAGAAAGAACTTTCTGGAGCAGCTTACCTGCCTTACTTCGCAAAACTCTTCATTGCCCTTCCTGTGACTCCATTTCAACCCCCAAGCTACCTAAAAATTATTATCCTGAAGGGGCCTATGCTTTCCACATATCCTGTCTGTTCCACTCCCAACGGTGCGATCTCTCTACAGTGTGTTGGATTACACAACTGTCCCACTGAAACCATTCAGTAGTTTTTCACCTTGTGAAAAATTAAATGCAAGTTATTCAGACTGATTTTCAGATCCTGTTACTATTTGGACCCTGTGTACTTTCCTCTTCTTCTTTTTTTTTTTTTTTTTTTGTTTATTTTAATTGGTTGTTCATGAGGGAAAAGAAGCAATCATCTTTTATTTATTTGTACAGGGTCTCACTAAGCAGCTCAGACTCATAGTGATCCTACTGTCTCAACCTCTCCAGTGCTGGGATTACAGGTGTGCACCGCCATCCCTGGTTTTGGTGCTGGCACGGTGCACCTGGGTTTCCAGTGTCAGTGCCATGCAATACTGGGAATAGAATGCTGGTCCTTGCATGTGCCAGGCAGGCACTTAGACTGCCAAACTAGCTGCCAGCCATGTACTTTCTCTTTGACATCATGTATGTATGTATGTATGTACATATATATGTATGTATGTATGTATGTATGTATGTATGTATGTATGTATCTATCTATCTATCTATTTATCTATCTATCTATCTATCTATCTATCACACAGATACACACAAGTGGGCTTTCTGCATCATTCTCTATTGTGGGGCCATTGAATTTCCCTCTTGTTGGTTCCCTTTAGACTCAGACTTGTCCCTACCTTCAGAGCTGGAGTATGATAGAATGAGAAATGTGTGTGGTTTGCAAGGAGCAAGACTCATGACTCTAAAACCTGAAACCCAGAAAAGGGTTGAATAGCATGCAAAAGCAACAGACAGGTGTTCATACGTCCATGAGATATATATCTTATCCAAGGAAAGCTATGTAAGACGTACCACATCTGAAAGACAGTAACAAAATACAAAAATTTAAAGGATACACTAGTTTTACCTGCCAAAAAAGTAAACAATAAAAATTAGAATATCCGCTGCTAATTTTAGAAACACACTGGCAAGGTTATTAAAAAGTCTGAAAACTATCTCTAATTATTGCAGGAATTTATCCAAAAGCAACGTTTTGGCTTTTGTTATTATTTGGTTTTGTGAGACAGGGTCTTGGATGTAATACAGACTGCCCTTAAACTCACTATGTAGCCTGGGATGGCCTTGACTGCAACACAATCCTTGTGCCTCAGTCTCTGGAGGACTCGGATTACAAAATGTACCAGCACACCCAGCAAAATAAATGTTCCAAATGGGGACAAATATTTATGAATAAAATGTATCCCTTAGAGTCATTTTTAAAATTGGAAGAGCCTTTTTCCATATATATTAAGTTATATATAGTTTACCTGAATCTGCTGGCCTCTGCCTTCTACTCCAAGTGCACTCAAAACTTGGCCTAGGTCACCCCTGCCACCCACTTTTCCTGTCTCTGCACCTGCCCAAACCAATGATGTTTGCTGAGCTGCCCCTCAGGGAAGACAGGGCTCACTATCAGCGCATCACCACCAGCTTCCAGTATGCCTCAGGGGTTGTACAATTCTGAGGCAGCCAACACTCTCTCCAGACAATCTTTTCTTTCCTGACTCACAATCCTTTATCCAACAGTGAAATAGTTCTCTTTTCACATTTTCATTTCATCTTCTTTACCTGAAGGAATTTTATTCATATCAGTGCCTAGTTGAATATTTTACTCAGGGTCTGCCTTCCTGATGTAGGTCTTTTTCTGAAGGTTTCTGTCTCAGCCCATAGAAAGCTTACTAATCTATCACTACTTCCAAATTTACTCCTTAAGTATCAAATGAATTTGTTTGGGTCTTTGCACATTTTCTGCTACCTTTAACCAAATTACTACCACTTACAGCTTCTCAAAATATCTACCAGAATCTCACTCCCCAATGCCCTCCACTGAGTGTACCTGTCACACTGCAGAGAGAAAGTTCTTTACGAAATACAAATCCAACTCATATCTGAAATCTTTTGAGATTTCTACTTTCTTTATTAAAAAAATCAAGTCCTTAGCATACCCTACTTTCCTGTCCTACAGCCTCTTTCCCCCAATGTCTGGCTCTAGTACACTGAAATATTTTCAGTTATGAACATCCATACCCCCCCAACCCCAGAGTCTTTCCATATATTGTTCATTCTGTCTGGATGTCATCTATTCCCTTCAACCCATCATTATTACTCACTCTTCAGATTATGGTTTATGTCACCTCTTCCAGGAAGCCTTCTGTAACCTTTATAGTCAGCTTCTGTTGTTTTCTATAGACACTTCTCCTTTACTTTCAGTTTACTAATTTTGGTTTACGATTATACATCACGATGTTAATTATTTGGTTGACATCTATTTCCCCAGTACACTGAAACGCAGAGCAAACAGAGCCCCACATCATTTCTGCATCATTATATCTCCAACTCCCCGTGCACAGCTCACTATATAATGTTAAACATATGGACGTAAGACGATGGACTTTGTAGTTGTCCTTTCTTAAATTCCAGGTCCACAGAGCTAGCTATGAGAGCTGAAGCACACTATCAGACGCTGGTAAGTAAAATAGTAATGATAATTATAGTTTTCTCACCTGATAAGTGCAGTTAATAAATGATACAATCTACATAAAATACATAGTTTGCCTACAATAAACAAGCAATGTATTATCATAGTAGTTAGTCAAAGAACAATTTTCATCATTAATGATTTAAACACATAGTAAGAGTCACTTTCCCCACAATTTAAAGGAGGAGAAGTTATTTGGGGCTCACGTTTCATTCCAGCACCAGCAGCAGCGTGGCAGAGAGGCCTCATGAAGGACAGCTGCTCAGAACATAGCAGAGGGAAAGCAGAGAGCATCAGGGACGGCTGGGAAAGGAGACAGGAACTTCCTGTCACACCCATAGAGACTTGCCTCTTCTGACCAAGCCCCACCTCCTAAACCAAGTCAGCAATAGTGCCCCTACAATTCAAGCACTTCCCAGAGATCCCAGCTATAGTTGCATGAAGCTGTAGGGGGTATCTAGAGATAAATCATAACATTCTTCCCTTGGCCCCTTAACGACTCATACCTGTGTCTTTATGAAAGTTATGCTCAATCAATCTCTAAGAGTTGCCAAAGCCATAAAAGTTCTAACACTGCTGAAAAATCCAAGTCCAAAGTCTTCTCTGAGTCTTAAACTCCTAGCTATGAGCCCCTATAAATATCAAAAAAGTTAAACACTGTCAACCTATAACATCACAAATAAACACTGCTCTTCCAAAAGCAAGATATAGAAGGACAGAAAAGAATCGGACCAAAGCCAGACCGAAACCCAACTGAACAAACATGAAATCTTGTACTTTCACGTTCAACACCTGGGGCAAGCTATAGGAAAATGCAAATGCCCAGTGGTTTGGGTGGCCCCACCTCCAGAAGTTTTTTGATGTTTCTATCCCCCATGGCTCTTTCTTGCTCATTCATGGTGGCTTCCCTCAGGCATTCCACATTCCTGTCTTTTCTAGTTTTCTGGAGTCTGTACTGCACTTTTGACTTTATATTCACAGCCTCATGCGCTGCCCTTTCAGAGACACACTGAAAAGTCTTCTGAAATCTGTGTAAAAGCTTCCCCGACACCACATCTCTTGCATGCCACATGCCTGGAAAACCCACACTATGCAGATGATACCAAGATCTACTACCAACTCAGACAGTAGCCAGGCCCCCTTGAATTTTGCCTGCCGAGGTCTCTAAATATCTGGATGGTTGAGCACTGTGAACTGAACTCAGGAGAACAATCCTGTGGGCCACCTGTTACAAGCAAGGGAAACTGAGCACTCTTCTCAAAGCTACTTTTTTGCATTCTTGAACCACTGAAGGGATGTCTTACTAATTCCCAATACCATCAAGCTATGTTTCCTTTATTTTGAAGTAAAGTCCTTAGCTTCATGTTAACGCTAATCTTTCAGAGAAGCAGCTTGGCTTCTATCTTTGCTGGGTGTTTTCTTCTTGACAAAACTGAAGGCTACTTAAAGGGCCCCTTTTGTTCCTTGTTTTCAGTATAAACCCAAGTAACAGGAGCAAGCTATATGCATGCTACAGCCAGAATGTTAGGCTCCCTTGAAATTTCAACCTGCAGATGAGGTGGTCCATTACCCTTAATCTCAGCCTCCCCAAAAGTCTCAGGATAAGAACAAAATGTACATAAATTTCCTGCCAAAGCATATCACTCTCCCAGCCCGGAGTCTAAGTGTCAATGAAATCCTTTTTCAATACTGAAACCTGAGCCTGATCCTTTCCATCATCCTTTATATTATCATTCTGATTTTCTGAGTTCCAACCAGTATTTCTCCTCAAAGTCCGCTTACAATATTCTTCAGCTTGAGAAACTGGCATCTCCAAACTTCTGCAGCAAACCAGTTTTAAAAGGTTCTGAACCACATGGTCAAGTAGTATCATGCCAATGGTCCCTCTACTGATACCAAACCTGTCTCGGTCATTTTCTGTCAAAAGATGTTATTGTGTGACATCAGTGACACAATATTATTATTCATTGAACTCAGAACAATTCAACTTCTCGCTCTTTTCCAAAGTAAAAAAGACTAGGAATGGTAAAGGTTTTGAATTGATTCTGGACATCGAGGCAATTATGGGGGGGCATTGATTTAGGGGAAAGAAACACTCAACCTGAAAGATATCTGGGATGAGTTCATATTCTCTAAAATCAAAGAATGAATTTTAGGAAAAATGGGGGGTTGAGTCAAAATATATTTATTAAGGGAAAGGGACAGAAGTGAATCTAAATGGGTGCCTAGGAACTTGCCTTTTCCAGGGAATTTTTTAATAAAACATGTCCACAAGGTGAGATGGGTCCACAGTGGGAAATGTGAGAACGTACCAGGTGGGCATGAGCTGGAACAACACTATTGTTAACCAATAAGATTACAAACACAATTGCTCAGGTAAATTGATTAAATTGGGCTTAAATGGGAGAGGGAGTCACATAGCAAGCAGGCATGAAGAAAATATAAAATGAGTTTTTTGTGTAGGGGTTTGGATTAGTGACTCTTCTTGGCTTTTTCAAGGTGATTCATACCTTTTTAGAATATCAGTCTCTGATGTCTATCTCTAGGGAGGTTCGGGAGTCCATTTGTTTCATCCTTTTTCTTGAGGTCTGGCTCACAGTGGAGTGTCTGTCTCTACCACAGTTACAAGGTATCTTGCCTATCATACTTGCTCCTTTGAAGGCCTAGCCTTATCTGACTGCCTGTAACATTTTTATCCAATTCATCTGCCTACAGCAACATCACAGTCTTCTGAAAGAAGATTCCAGAATGGCAGCACTCAAGATACTGAGACAGGAGACTTTCTTAAAGTTGGAGAACAGCTTGGTCTATATGATAAGTTCAAGGCCAGTTCGAACTACATAGCAAGACCCGAAATAAGAAGCTGCTACAGAAACTCGAAGGAATGGTGACATAACTATTTTCAAAACAAGCATGAGTATTTTGAAGGAAGCTGATGACAGCTGTAATAAATTTTTTAACATTCACCTTACTTATTGATTATTAATTAATAATAATAATAATTACTCTGATTATTAATTAATCGGAGAAAATTCATAAAAGCATGTTCTTTAACCAAACAAGAAATATACAAGATAGCTCAGTGGACTAAGCACTGACTTAGGCAAGCACAGAAATGGGTGTTCAATGCCCAACACCACATGCCATGCCTTTTCTGCCCTGGGTGCACAGAGCTGGCCACGAGACTGGGTGTGTTGGCACATACCTGCAATCCTAGCACTGGGGGGGCTGAAAACAGAAGGATTACTATGAGTCCAAGCTGCATAGCCAGACCTTGAACCAAACACATTAAAGGAAGAAATACACAAGTATATAAATAGTAGGCACATCCAAGATACATGTAAACTTGACCTTAATAGCACACGAAGATGTCACCTCCCCACTCAAAAGACTTACAGTGCCATCATATCTCATTCAGGACTTAGATGTTTCTCTCAAAGATAGAAATTAATCTTAAAAATTAGTCAAGGATTCCCATGGGTCTATATTAGGACTACCAAACCATTTTTACTGTGCTTGAACCATAATTCTCCTTTCCCCCTAAGTCCAACCACTCCCTTAAGGACCCTTAACACCCCTTAACATGACGTTTTACACCACATGATTGTGTGGCCTGAAAATGGAGTGGATTGAACTAGGCCTTGACTCTTGACTCCAAGCCAGTGACAGCCTGGCCTCAAGCTCTGATTTAATCACCTAGAGTCAAGAGGACTGGGCTAAGTATTTACTTTTGTTTGGGAACTTGATCCAAGAAATATGGAAATAATTTTCCTTTATTTCTGGAAGTTGAAACAGAACAGCTGTTATGTCACAAGCTAGAAAGTACACACTGGGTTATGTGTGTGTTAAATCTATAAGAGAATGGAATCAAGAATTAAGCAATGGAAGCACTTGGAATACGGGTCCATACATCAATAGTACAACAAGTGTGACATAAAGATCAGCACAGCTGAGGATCCCAGGGCCTCCTTGAACTGAGAACCAGCACCCTTGGTTTTTACCTTATCTCTTGTTTAAATCTTTGTGAGATTTTTCTTACTCCTCTCCACATACTTTAAACTCCATTTACATTGCAACAAAAAATAAAGAATCATGCACACGAATTTAAACATGTGATAAAATTCTTTTTCTCACAGTAAACAGATGAGTCTGTCCAATGTGTTTCTCCAAATAACCTTCACTTGTGCTTTCTTGTGAATTCTCCTTTGCAAAACATGGAGTCCCTTCTCCCTTCTCTCAATCTAGCTCAGATTTCATTACTTAGCATCTTACTCTTTAACAATAGTCTTCATAGTTTGAAAGCCAATTATATAACTAATGCCTTTCTACAGGAGAGAGAAACCGAAGAGTTTCTGAGATATTCTTTCAAGCATGTATTGAACCTCCTAGACATGGTTACAGGGAAAATCAGGGATGAAGAGACATCTTCAGCAAGTACCAAAGAAATGAAAATTTTCAGCACCTTCCCTGGGATAGTCTGCAGTATAAAGTAGACAATTCTACTTTAAAATTTATTAAGATTAAGCAGTAATTCAGAACAGTAAAACAGAAGAAAGATATTCAAGGATTTTTGTAAAAGCTGTTTATGGTTTGAAAACTAATTGGGGGATCTTTCGACTTCCATTTTTCTTATTCTGACAGAAAATTAAAACTTGAGTAGCCAGACTCATGATGGGAAGCGCAGAAAACAAAACAAAACAAAAAATGTGAGTTTGTAGCTTCTTAGTTTCCACCCCCCACCAGTCCTAGTATGCTTTTAAATAAAAGCTTTTAAAGGTACAGTGTTTTAAATTCCACACAATATACTTTCATCCCTCTTTATTCAGATTAGACATCACAATTTCAAAGCATTCCTGAAGGCTTTTCTTTACTTCTCTTTAAGTTACCAATAAACAAAAACAAAGCCAAAAAACAAAATAAAACCTCAGTTTTTTAGATGTTCATATAATTTAACCTATACTTAATATTAGAGAAAGTCTTGGGCTTAATGCCAGAGACAAGGTTTAAACCTGTCCCCTCCATCTAACCTTTTGGTGTTTGTCATTTAAAATAGCTGAGCCTGTTTCTGTCTATAAGTAGAAGTAGTAATACCCACCTCACTGAAATATGAAGAGGCAATGAGAGATAAAAGGTAAAATGGACTTTAAGGCATTCTGGAAAAATAGAGTCATGTAACAGTTTATTATCTAAAGTTATATTTATTGTTCCTTTTCAAAAGAAAAGAGTTGCTTGAATCAGCCATTGATTTTTCTTCCTTTTCCCCGTTACAATCATAACATGAATGTCTGTGTTTTCCTTCTTCCAAGCTCCATATGTTGAAATACAGTCTCCAGTGCCATAATTTTAAGAGGAGGAACCACCAGGAGGCAATGAGATCTGAGATCTATGTCTTAACAGTTGATGAATGCCCTGTCCAGAAAGCTTAGGAGGCTCATTCACCCTTCTGCCATGAGAGTACCGGAAAGAAAGCACCATCTCAAAGCAGAGCAAGCCTTGCTAAATCCTTTAATATCTTGACGTCAAACACCGCAAATTTATAAACGATTTCTGTTGCTTATAATTCACCCAGTTGAAGGTATTTTGTTACTGCAGCTAGAAGAGGCTAAAATAATTTACTTCATCTCTACCAAACAAAGCTGAAGATAATTTTGTACAATGAAAATGTTTTAGTTAATAGATACAAACACTTCCAGTTTCAAAATTTTAAATTTCAGCATATTTAGTAGTTCCCTTCATGACAAATGCCAGAAATGATAAGAAGATACCATTAAAAGAAATAGATAGGGCCCTGCCCCCGAGGCACACTGAGACAGGGATTGAGACTGGGCTTCGTGGTGCACATCTGTAATCCCAGAATTTGGGAGGCTCAGGGCCTGGGAGATAGCTCAATAGAATAAGCACTTGCCTGGCAAGTGCCAGGGCCTAAATTCAATCTCTGATTCCACCAAAACAAACAAAGAATTTGGGAGGCTAAAAGCAGGAAAATCACTAGGAGTCTGATTTATGTAGTGTGACCCCATACACCCTGTAGATCCTGCTTTAAACTCATAAAAAAAAAGAAAGAAAGAAAAGAGAAGAGAAGAGAAGAGAAGAGAAGAGAAGAGAAGAGAAGAGAAGAGAAGAGAAGAGAAGAGAAGAGAAGAGAAGAGAAGAGAAGAAAAAGAAGAGGTAAATAGGGCCAGGAGATAGCTCAGTGACATAAAGCACCTGTGCCTGGAAAGTACAATGTCCTGAGTTCAATCTCCAATACCAAAAATATCAATACAAATAAAATAGAGAAATAAATAAGCACTAAAGGAAAAAAAATAAGAAACTTTCACAGAAACAAACCATAGACAGAATCAGGTGAAGAAGAAAGCATCAATCCAAAATTAATGTAAGTGCTTAGGAAAGAATTACTACTAAAAATAACCTAGAAAATTTAATGCACAGAGTCAGTAGAGAACTTCAGGGAAGAAGGGATTAGGGAACAACAGAGAGACCACTGTACTTTGTCAGGAGAGTGAAGCACTGTGGATTCAGTATCCCACTCTTTAGCCCCCACCATTCATCAGTACCACACATGTGTGGACTGGGAAAAACAGGCTTGGCACAGAGAGAAAGGGTGCTGTGCCCTGATGTACCTGCTGGCCCTGGCAAGCATTTCTGTACTCTCACTGACCTGAGCACCAAAATTTTGTTCTTTGCCATGAAGTGAATTGCAAAAATAGCTGCCAATATTTCAGAGTCTCAAGTGCTCCAACGTTTTAATTTGATATTTGAAAAGAAAATCACCTGATCATGTAGCATTAACACTATCAGAGCAAATAAATGAATTCCTATCAAAGGAAAAGGAGATAATGGGGCAATAACATAAAATAATTAGTACAATTAATATCTTCAGGAAGGTAGGATAAAATAGTACTTACAGCAGGGAAGGATGTTGGGGGGAGGAACCAGTTAAGAACTAGAAAATGTTGATTCCTAAAAGATTTGTGAAACACTATAGCTGTCCAAACCATCCTGCTGACATACATAGAAAACCTTCTTTCCTCCGCTTCCTCTCCTGTCCTTCTCAACTCAATAACTTTCCTTAACTGTACTGTGCATTTCTGCTTGTCTATAGAAAGAAGCAGTTAATGTTGTTTCATCTCCTTTTTTCAACTGTTTATACTTTCTCTCTTCTTAATTTCTTGTACACTTTTCCTTTCTTCCTCCAATTTTACCTGCCTATATCTGATAATATATTGAATAGCTGGTTGGAAGACAACACTACATATTGCAACAAATACTATGAAATTCATATTACTTTGTTAAGTGAAATTCTGTATCACTTTTAATTTTTTGTTTTAATTCTAATTTGTAGTCTCTTCAAAAAAATTTTAAAAAAAGATTTGGGAAGCAAAATTTGGCAACATTTGTAAAGCCAATAAATATGAATAATTTTTGATCCTTTGGAGAAATCCCTCCAAAGGGAATCACTAATGGTATACATATAATTCACACAAAAAAAATCATCTTTCTGTTGTAAAAAGTATGAAAAATCCTACCTGTCAAAAACTAAACTTTAATTATATACATACGACAATATTATAGAGCTATTAGAACAAATGATGTACAATTATACTTTAATAGGGAAATATTTGCAAAAAAAGTCTAAAAGGCTCATTAAAAAACATTTATGCATGAATGATCCACCAGTATGTTTAATTCTAATAATATTAGCATAAGAACATCTGTAGGAACTCCATTTTTGGAAAAAATACCTGTACATATGTTATATATAACTGATACATATATACTTACAAAAGTGAAATACTAAAGAAATAAATTAATATTTTGGTGGTGTAGTTGCTGCTCCCTGATGCTGGTCAGATTGCATAGATGATTTTATTTTCTTTGCTCACTTATTTACATTTTCCAAACAATACATGCTGAAATTTTTTTAAGTTTTTCCAAGAATAATTAACTTTATCATCCTGATTTGATAACCATATTGAAAGATAAATTTGGGAGAGAGAACAAGGAGATATATCCTCTTCCTATACTGGGTTAAAACACTAAATACATCTTCCCAATATCCATAAAATTTTCCCAGGGCTAAAAAAGCTATTTCTTGAAATAGCTTTCAAGAAAGCTATATCAACATCTATGCTTATTGTAAGATTTTCTCAGAAGTTTGAAAGTTCTCCCACATATCTGGCCCATGAGGTAAGTAAAAAAAAGAATTGTTTTTTTCCAAGTCCCGTACTGTTTTTGTGCATTTTGTTGGAAGAATGAAAAAATTCCCAAGGAAGTGAAAACTAGTTTATGGGGGAGATAAAAAAAATTCTTAGCTACATATTTTAGATCATGTTTAATTTGATTCTGAAATCACTCAAACTGTTATGACTCCATTTATAAAGAACATGTCAAAGGCTCAAAAATATATAATGCTCTTTATTACTTGAATCCTTTTAAAGTAACGTTTTTAAAGAGCATGGTTCCTTAAATTTTGACAGGTATTTCACATGACTTGACTTGCTGTTTAATCCCATTACTCTTCTTATATTATTTTTTTTTCTTTTAGTACTGGCTTCCTACATTAGTCCCAAGAAAACAGAGGGCACACAGTATGTCATTTATGTCATGCAACAAGTGTCTGAGGAGCAAGAGTGGAGGAACCGCATGGCCGTGTGATGCAGCTGCCAGGGATCCTACTTCCATACCACACTCAGCAGGCAGGATTTTCACTGTCTTCAAGCTTGTTACCTTCTGGCCTCACACTGGCTGTTAATTCTCAATCAAGTCCAGGTAACAAAAGAAGACCAGGGAAGGAGAGGTAAAGTTTGTCCAATTCTATTGGGAAAGTGAAAAATTTCTATGCATTTTTCTCTGGTCAGGTAGGGAAAGTGGCCACTCCCACTACAAGTATGAGCTCAGTGGTGAAGGAGCTCCAGTTACTCCAGACCAGTTGCCAAATTTGCTCTTGTATCATTTTCAAGTCTCTTTGATTATATCAGCCTTTCAGAGAGCCTTTCTTACAAGCCCTGTTTGTAGTGGCAGAACTTTCATTTACCTCTGATTCTTTGATGCAAAGCTATAGCACTGAGGATAAAGAAAAACTCAAAATACACATCTCTGCTAAGAATACCGTTCCTTTTTTCTTCATAATACTCTGTATCTAAAATGTCTAGAATCGTTCCTGTCATACAAGAATCGAATCTCAAAACTATACATTATGCAAATGGGTTAGTCAATAAGAAAAGTGAGACTTAGGGAATCTTAAGATCTTTACCCAAAGTCATGTAGCTGGCAAATGGCAAAACCAATGTTTTAAGAATCTTTGATAAGAAGGAAGGATAAATTACTTCCCAAACCTCTATGCTAGACACACAGGCCTCATCAGTGGTTCCAAAGCTACCACAACTGGTACGCTGGTTGGTGCTGACCTGGAAAAGTCAAATTTAACCACCAATCACCAACTCAGCTTTCGGTGACATTACACCAGTGGCTTAAAAGGGCACTAATAGGGGGAGTGTAGGGAGCACACTCTAGTTTGCTGTGTCCATGCTACTTACGAAGATTCAGCCTCCTCCTCCTTCCTGCACTCCTCAAATCTCCACTAAACAAGTTTCACAGCTTAGGGATGGGGGGGGGGGCGGTGGCAAAGCAGTAACTAAAAATTGTAACTGTTAGCAAACACATTCAATAAAAAGGTCCAGCAATATTATAAGGATGTAGGTGGAGAAAGGGGGCAGAATTTAGTATCCGCTCTGTATCTATGAAAATGAACAAAGGTTGAGCCTTTATAGAAAGAAAGCGCTTTGTTAACAGTTCTCAGCTGGCTCTGTGGGAACATTAACCCTTTTGTTCTTTTTATATGAGAACAGACAGTGCTAGATTAAGTCTGTTTATTGTTCCCCAAGGGAAAATATCAGTGGAACCTGTACGCAAACATACTAAATACTTGAATCAAACATGTGTACTATAGAATACTATCATAAAGTGACTTCTTCCACTAGCATTTAACACCTTATGTGTTTCCTTTCTATTGTAGTTGTTGAGACTACTTTACAGAGCATACTTTGACTTTGGAACATAAATTCCAATTGTGTTTTCTGTCACAAAATTTTTAAAAATCATTGTTAATGTTAATTAGATGTCTATTGAAACTCTTCAAATATTCAGAGTGGGTTTCTATCAGTCCATTATTTTCCAACTTTCTTGACCCATTCATGCTTTTACAGTCTGGTCCAGATTATTGCCAGGAGTTCACACATGTTGAAGGCAGCCTACGGGGTAAAAGTGGGAGAGGAAGTAACAACTATGCCCATTAACCAGTCTATCACAGACCTGTCTTCATGATGGGAGCCTCACACCATTTTATTCGGTATACCTAGAAGAGGGACATACATGTGCTTTGATAGCCACAGAAGAAAATAAGACTCAGATAGCTCATAAAGTATTGCTTGTTTCTTATGATTTATATTTATCAGTTCATTCAATCTTCATAGCATCCAGTATAACTTATAGTACTATCTTTTTTTTTTTTTTTTTTTTTTTTTTTTTTTTTTTTTTTTTTTTTTTTTTTTTTTTTTTTTTTTTTTTTTTTTTTTTTTTGGTGGTACCAGGGATGGAACTCAGGACCTCGCGCTTGCCAGGCAAGCACTTATGCCACTGAGGTATCTCCCTGGCTCCTAGGTTATTATTTGTGTCTGGATGTTCCCCCAAAGCTTCATGCAGTCATGGGGTGGGAACTTCTAGAGTTTGAGATTAACTCATGATCCACTGGGATTATGAGTCTTAGGACTGCTGGGTTTATGGGTGTAAGTTCTTCCCCCAGCCTAAGGCAGAGAGTCCAAATGCAATTTAAGAGAGACAGACTTCCTCTGTAGAGCCATTATTGCCACTACTCCTCCCTTGGCTCCTCTTGCTCTTTGCTGCCACCATGAGTATCTGCTCTCTGCCATGTGCCGGTCTGTCTTGGAGCCAGCTGAGTATGGATTGAAACCTCCAATAACTGTGAGCTAAATAAACCTTTCCTTCCTTCATTTTGGGTGTCAGGTATTTATCCCAGCAATGAGAAAAGAGTAACTGAGACACCCTATCTCTTTTTTTAGTTAAGCAAACTAAAGTTAAATGGCTTTAGAACACTTTCTCATTGCCATATAAATAGAAAGTTTCCAAACTGAAAATCATCTGTAGGTCATGAAAGTTTATGTGTGTTCCACTGTCTAATGATGCCTCTGTGAAGAAAGCTCAGTGGCTCTTTAGCTTTGATGCCTAAAAATGAAGTCACAACCAAGTTCTTAACTCATCCAATTTCCCTGAGCTGGCTAACTGTAAATGTGCCAAGAAAAAAATCGTGTCTTCTACAACCAATTCATTGGTCCCTTGCAGAGGGTATTACTTACAGAAATCATAAAAAGTTAAATACAAAGGTGAGGGTCAGGATTCAGACTAGGTTTGTCTGGTCCAAATAATGTCTGATCCATAATCTTCTGTATGGGTCACTTTCTGGAGTCTGGTCTGCCCTTTCTATTGTGCATTCTCCTAGGAAGCCACACTTGCAATTTTTCTGACATTTCCTTTTCATCCTTTCCTTATGACAGACCCCAAAAATATGGTACTTAAAATTACTACACTACTACAAGTATTCTTTCTTCCTCTCAAGAGTTAGGTTAAATGTACATTTTGTAAATGGATTATAGGTTATTTATATAAGTACAAAATGACAATTGATCAAGGCCTTTCATCGCCATGTGCTAATTTCAACTCATCTGACATAAGCTTGTGATTTAAACAGTCCTAAGAAACACATTCCTATGAATCTTCATTGGTTTTTTAAGTGAACTAGGACTTATAGCAGTAGTTAAGGAAGTATGGAGGAGGGGAAGGAGAGGTCATAAATTATTCCTGTTCCTGGCAAGTCAGCTCAGCCAAATGCCTCTTCAACTGAATAAAAACAAAACAAAAAATCCTGACCATGCAGTGAGAAACAATAATCTTAATCAGACATTTTATAAATTTAGATATTGACTTATAAAATTATACAATAAGTGGGCATTTAATCACTACTACTAGTGAAGAGTATTTGGCTTTGAAGCAGCCTAGCCTACGTTTAATTTCAGTGCTGCTAATCTAATGTTGGGCAAAGCACTTTTATCTGTTCTCAAAGATTTCTCATCTGTAAATCTGGAATAAGAATGCAGCTATACTGAGGATTAGATAAGATGACATTTCTAAAATTCTTAGCACAAATCTAATCCCATAATTTTTAAAAACATAAGTCACTATTGATTTTATATGATAACCTTTATACATTCACTCTAGGAATATTATTGTTACCAACAACCACCTGTGAGCTAGAGAGATGAAAGTCTAAGTGAACCATCTATAATAGTTTTGACTCTCTTTTATGGTTCTGCCTTTAATCATTAGACTTCTAGTATATAAAATTTTCTTGTCAAAATTTCCTTAAGGAAAGCTTCTCTGGTTCCGAAAAAAAGAAACACTTTTTCTCTGGGCCTTATTTCCTAACCCTTAGGAGTAGTCTTCTTGACAGAGAAGTGACTTCACCCATTTTGCTCTAGAACATTCAGTCTTCATATTTCTAATTAGTGAATTTATTTTAACAAGATAAATCTTCAACAAGTATAGAGTGATTTTTTAAATTGCATATAGGCACTTAGAGGAAAAGCCAGAGAAATCTAATATGTATAAAGTAGAAGACAGCACTCTACAGATTTCTTTAATCCTGATCGCATAAAAATTCTTGCAATTATGAAAAATTTATCTCCTTGCCTCCCACTCTTAGTGCTAACAAAAAATCAAATATTCTGAAATATTCTGAAATTTGATATAGGGGGATTTAGAAGTCCCTTGAGATATTATCTCAGGAGCTAGGTTTTTACTTTTGACTTGGTTTGCATTTTATGATATACTCTAGTTATATTCTAAGAAACCTAGGTGGTTTATAATATAAGGTATATGAATCATGGTCAATAAAACTGACCTAAAACTGTAATTTTTAAATTTTTTTCTTTAATATCTTAGCAGACAAAGCTGAGAGAATATTAAAGGTTTTATATCATTTTAATTATAAAATTTTAAAATAAAGTAACTATGATATTAATATAACATAGCAATCAAAAAGAGATTTGCCATAGAGTGGTCTTGGAAAACTGAAGAACAGTATCTGCTGTCAGACAAGTAGAGTGGGAAAGCATCACACACCAAATAGGAGGAACTGGAAGTAGGGTAAGAAATGGAGGTGAGTTCTCATGTCAAGGTCTGAGAAGATGCCTGAGAGTCTCAGTGTTTGAGGCTTGTGAGTCAAAGATTAAAGAAAAGGAAAAAAAAAAAAAAAAAAACAAACAAGGAAAATCAGCCAATACCAGACATAAGCCATTATGAGCTATCACATTCTTCCAATCAACAAATATGTATTTCATGCCTACCATTTGTCAAATAATGTTCCAGATATTAAGTTACTGTGGGAAGAGAATATTTGCCAAGTTTGAAATTTTCAGGAGATAATTGGGAGATACAAAAATTAACATATAAAAAAATTAACATAGTAAATCTGAAAAAGAAGCAGCCAGAAATTATACACTAAATAAATGGAAATAAGTAACCTAACAAATGCATTTAAAAATATATAAACACAATTGAAAAGTAAACTGCTACATTGTAAACTATATTAGGAGAATATATCCCAAGTGCAACTCAGAGGCACAAAAGGATGGGAAACAGCTTCAGGAATGAAGCTAAAAAGATAGAGTGAGAAAGTTTAATATTCAGAAAAGGCTCGGTGGAACAAGTGTGTGCCCAGCAAGCACAAGGTACTGAGCTTGATTCCTGTACCACCACCAAAGGGAAAAAAATCAGGAAATTAGAGTTGCAAAAAAAGAGAGGAAAGAAGAAACAATATTGAAAAACTAATGACAATTTTTGCTGGGAATGTCAATTGGCATTAGACATGTTTAACATGACTGAGGCCCAGGGCTCTATCTGTAGAGCTGTAGTACCGACACACACAAACACACAAACACACACACACACAGAGTGAGGAACACTGATTCTAGATTTATGCTGACCATATAAATTCCAGGCAGGAAAAATAAAATTACTTATCTCTACAGACATCCATGGTTGAGATGCATAATACAACAGACAATGAGGAAAAGCTTTATGAGAGGGAAAGAGTAAAATAAAATTTTGAATGTGGTAACAAACTATTAATTTAGAAATCTACACCAAGTAAAAATGATTCTTTTAGAATACATTCAGAGTTTAAATCAAATCAAAACCGCAACAATGAAGCAAGAATAGACTCAATGCAAAGAAAAGCCTAAATGTACTTTTTAGCTAGAGGCAAATATAGAATCCCATAAAAACCAGACATACAGAAAAATGAGTAACAATAAAACTGGTAAATGTGAAAATAACTCTAAATTGATTCCATCTGTGTAAAATAATAATTTTTAAAGTAAAAAAGAATTATAATACAAAATTAAAATATTTCAGAATGCGATTGGTTAAATAGACTTAAATTCTTGTCTAGGAAGAGTATAAACATAAATTAATAATCTCACAAAGCAATGAAGAATGTTTTTAATTCATAGGGTGGTCAGCTAAATTAGCAAAATTGTCTAAAAGTTTTTTTACTAAGACTTAAAAAATTAAATAAAAAAATTTCCAATCACTTTAGAAGTAAGAAAAGAGCAAAAGGAACACAGAAAAGTAGAATAAGTTAAAATATATACTAAAATATTGACTTCACATAAAATATACCATTAATTGCATTCAGTTAATATGAACTGAAACACTGCAACATACAGACTAATATTATCTTATTGGATCTCTTTAAATGCTGAGCTATATGCTCTTTTAAGGCATGTCTAAAATACAAAGCTATAGAAAAGTTGGATGGTATGAAAATAGGTATATCTTGCAAATAAGAACTAAACTAGAGCTACTACTGACTTGTTACTCGCAGAAATACTAAATTTTAGAGCTGTAAGTGTTACTAGTAATGCTTCAGAATGTAGTCTATGACCATGGAGCTCAGCACATTAGTCAGTTTTCCCAAAACTCCTGACACCAGGGACTTAATGGGGGGGTGAGTTTTAAGTTTTCCCCAGATTTTAGAGGACTCAGTCCGTTGGCAGCAAGCACATAGGCAGGAGCCGCACGGTGTACTGGCCTAGGAGACAAACCTGCATAGCTACAACATGACAGCCACAGAGCAGAGCAGAGGAATGGTGCTGGAGTGGGAGAGCACAGGCACTAGGTATAGACATGAAAGTCACAACATGATCCCCACAGACACCGGAAGTATGCTTTTCTAATCCCCTATGAAGCTCCCAAGTTGATTATGCTGACAATTAAGCTTAACCATCACTTTAGGCACTAAAATTTTAATAATTCCTATTGTTGATCCTTATGTACTCTAAAAATTTGCCTGATAAGTATATATTTTACAAGGAATAAGGCCTAGAAAACAAAAAGGAATAGAAAAAGAACCACTTAAACCATGGTTTCTTAATCTCCACAAGGATATTTTGGGCCAAATAACACTTTGTTTGGGCACTGTCCTATATGCAACAAATCATTTACATCACCTCTGGCCTACATATCCTGGATAGAAACAGTACTTACCCTCAGTTGTGGCATCCAAATATTTCTGTAGACTTGCCTAATATCCCTAGGGTATAAAATCTTCCCTAGTTGAAAACCACTGCCTTAGAACAATTTCTGCATTAAAATTTTTCACATATCAATTTTTCAAACAGTGCACAATAGTCGTATCTGTTATCCACCCATTCATTCTTCCATACGTCCAGCCTTCCTTTCTATAAGTATTTACTATGTGTATTCTCTGTGCCAGACAATGTTCCATGTATGTGGTACACATCAGTGGAAAGAGACAAAATTTCTAGTTTTATTTAGAAATTGAGGGAGACCTCAGGGGGAGAAAGAACTGACCATCTAAATGAGCATTAATTGTTAAACAAGCTGCCTGAGAGCTTCTTATTATATTCTATTAGAGTATCACAGAATGGGTGACTGATTACAATGTTGCCGATCCAATGCAAGGCTTCATACATGCTAAGATACATCCACAATCTACAAAGTGTCTCACTACTTCTCATTACTTTCTAAAAAATTAAATCCTAATCCTGATTTGAACTCCACTTTTATAAAAAGTTAAAAAGAGAGAAGCTCTGATATTCTCCGATTTTATGAAGAGATAACCCTGACCTTCAATAAGTGAAGTGTAACCACCATTTTAGAGATAAATAAGATATTACTTTATCTCCTGAATTGGGATATTAACTACTTGGCTAGAAAACTAAAGTTTTCAAGTATTTAGTGATAGCTAAACAATTCACTGACCATAATAACATGTGGAACAGAGTCATTTTGCAACATTTAAATTTTATAGGCATCCAGCACTAGCCTAATTTCAAGAAGATCACATGTACAGCTGAAAGTCAGAACCCAAAGTATTTAATTTAAGTGAGCACAGAAAAAATTATACCTCTCTAGTTAATTGGGCGCTCAGTTTTTAAACCAAATTTTCAACAAACTCACCATTGCATACGGAGCAATATTTTATGAATATTCTCTTGTTTTCATTTCAAAAAATCTCTCTCATGAAATTTTAGAATTAGAGTAGTAAAAGAAGCAATAACCTATAATCCAACACTCCTTATTCACCCCAAAATAAGAAACCAGAAAACATGATCTCATTCTCATAAAAGCAGTGACAGGGAAAGCATTTAGGCAGGTTTTGGAACTCACTACTTCTATATTAGCTAAGCTTACATCACTTACATAAAACCAGAGAGCCCACAGGGGTTTCCATTAGAAAAGCATTGGCTTTTGTCCCATTTTTTAAAGGTCATTAAATGTTATTTTAAATGTATGTCTCCTAATAAACTAAGCCACTGAAGGTAGCATTGACAACCCAAGAAAAATAGACTCTTTCCAAATCAAGGTCAAATGTTACAAAGGCATTTAATGAGCTTTGAGGATAGGGTATAGCTTTCTTTAATACTCAATAGAGATACAAAATAAACTACCAGGATAGAATAAGAACAAAGTAGATCTTTGATGTATTGTTCAAGAGATGCAGAATAGCAAATGGGATGACATAAACACTGTGGTTCAACAAGACTGTTTGAGCACAGAGGATAATTCAACAAAAATCACTAGATTATGGAGAGATTTGGGGATGTTCTCGACCAAGACTTTCTAGATATTTCCTCATTTTCAAATTTTCTTACAATTCTGTAAGAACAGTTTGTTCTTTTTTCTGAAAAGCAATTTTAAGTTTTGATAAATGTTTTCATGTAGTGCAAACAATTTCAGTTTCTCAAAGAGTTTCTTAACATACAATTGTACTTTCTAAGCCACTTAAAAGATGTGTGCATATTGAAATTCATAACAGCAGTTCTCCAAGTGTGCAACTTCAAAACTAAAGTCTTCTAGCAATACATGTAAGTGTATGTATATATTTGGGTGTAACAGTTCATGACTGGAAATTTACTGATGGGAATTAGTTCATTTGCAAGTATTGATGTCATTTAAAATAAAACAGCATTCTCAACATGACCTCAAGAACAAAAAAGGTACAATAACAAAACATAAAGGAAGCACTAATGAAATATTTAGGCTTCATGAACTAGATAGGAACTAGCCAGGCATTTTAGCAAATCAGTCTATATGATGATAAACATCAGGCCAGAATCAAAAATGTCACTGTAAGGTATGCTTTTGCTAGTTAAAAAAAAAAAAAAGAAAGAAAGAAAGAAAAATCTTTGCTGTGAATAGAAAAGCCTTTCCAAACTAAAAGGACCCAAGGAAAGGACCACAGGATAAGTACTGGATGACAAGCTGAGTAAAGAGTCTAAGAAAAATGAAGTCTGTGATGAGAGGCGCTATTTTCAGAGCAATGCAGTCTTGGCAATGAGAAACCAATTGAGATACCAAAAAAAAAAAAAAAAAAAAAAAAAAGGAAAAGGCACTAATAAACAGAATAAAATGTGAAAATTCTCAAAGAGCCGGGCTTCCTCGGGAGATAACACATTCGCTCTGTTTTATTCTAATAACTGAGGCAGGTCAGAAGAATTTCAATGGATGTGCAGAAGAAAACTAAGGTAGAAGTCTTCAGGCAAAGAGTACAATAGGGAGAAAATAGGAACAACATGCTTCTGAGACCACACTGTCCTCCTCCAACTGTGGGTAGGAGATAAGTGACTGCCCCACTAGTTACAAGGTAGGATCATTCAGGTGATTACTTGGTTTTCAAAAATCTGAAAATACATCTCTGAATCTGGGATGGACTGAATGCCAGGTAGCTCAGACCAATCCTTAAACTGAATGGAAAATAAAATTTAGTATATACTGTGCACCAAGGCATGAACATAGGAATTATATATACAATCTCAATTATTCACTGCCGACTACTAACTGTTGTGTCCACTTTTTCAACAATGCTATGATATAAATGTTATTATATTCCTAAATTAAAGATGAGAAATTATGAGACATAGAATAGCTGATCTATGTGTCCAAGGTCACAAAACTGATAAACTGTCAAACCAGGAAAAATTAATTTTGGTTTAGATCAATCAATTCAGATCTTCATTCTTCAAATGATTTGTATTTCTGGGAAAGTTGTTACTTTTTTTCCTCCTATGTTTCTCATACTATAAAAGAGTAAAAATGTTTTCACTATTCTTCAACTTAATTTATGAGAACATGGACAATTTCCTGAAGAAAAAAGTAAAAGACAGACATTGATAAGATAGAATAGGTGCTACAAATATCATATTCCATAAATAATCCAAGTAGTTTTTCTCATGACAACACCATTGCTTTTCCCTCTGTATTTTTTTCTTATGAAAACATATGTGGCTGCAAACCTTAGTGAGGCACAAATGCTTAAGATTCTTAAATTGCTTACAGAAGTCTGTTTATGAAAGCTACAAATTTTACCAGTGATGTTGAACATTTTTTTCATATATTTATTTGCCATTTGTACTTCTTCATCTGAGAAATACATTCATTTCAGATGCCTATTTTGGGGCTGGGTCTTTAAAATTGTGGAGTTTTATTTATCTATTTATTTATTTATTAGTTCTTTTGTATTCTAGATATTAGCCCTGGTCTGGAGAACAGCTGGAAACATTTTTTTTCCACTCTGTAGGTTGTCTCTTCACTCTGTTGGTGATTAGGTTTGCTGTGTAAAAGCTTTTTAAATAAGATTAGATCCAAGCTATCAATTCTTTATAGTATTTCCCATGCAAGTAGGATTTTGTTCATAAAGTCTTTGCCTACACCTATGTTTTAAAAGAGTTTATCCTATTCTCTCTTTCAACAGATTTAGTGATTCTATTTTAATATTTATGTGTTTGATTCATTCTCCTTTTAGGTTAGTGAACAGTGAAAAACATAGGTACAAATTTTGAGAGGTACAAACTAAAATAATGCTGAGATTCTATCTCACTACAGACCTTGCCCCCAAGCCTGCCAAGTGAGTGGGAATTTTCCTGACTCCCTTGGCATCCCGGTTCAGTGAGTGTGTGGTGAGTCTGAGGGAGAGTCTTTGGCTTCTCCCCATATGCACCACGCTACCAGGAGCCCCGCCTCCAAGTCCACCGAGCAAGTGACTGGCCTGAGACATCCAGACCGACCTTCCCAGTAACTCCCTGGATCCCCTGCCCCCCAAGCCCGCTGAGCAAGTGAGAACTTTTCCAACTCTCTGGGTACCTGATCCATGAGAGGACGGTTTGGTGAGTGTGTGGGAGAGCTTTGGCTTCTCCCTGTGCTCTGCGCCATCCAGACCCTCAGACCCCAAGACAGCCTAGCCAGAGACCTGCCTGAGACACCCCAGACAGGCCTGCCTGGCAACTCCCAAGAGCCCCTGCCCCCAAGTCCGCCATGGGAGCAAGAACTTGTGTGGCTCTCCTGGCACTCAATCTACCCCTCCCCCGGCCAGCCTGGTGAGTGTGAGGGAGAGCTTCTGCACCCAATGCCCAATGCAGCAAAAAGGAACTGAACGCAACAGCTAGATCGAGGCCAGGCATAACTGGATAATCTCAAACTTGATGGACTGGCACCCGAATCTCATTACGCACTAAGGTTCTAACTGCAAAAAAGCTCTACACTCTTAATAGCTGAGTAATGCTCCATTATATAGAAATACCACATCTTTTTCAACCATTCCTCATGTGACGGACATCTTGGTTGTTTCCAAGATTTTGCTATCACACATTGTGCTGCTATAAACATAGGTACACATATATCTCTATGATACAATGTATCCAACTCCTTTGGGTAAATTCCCAGTAGGGGGATAGCTGGCTTGAATGGGATTTCTAGTCCTATTCTTTTGAGGAGTCTCCATACTGACCTCCACAATGGTTGTACTAGTCTACATTCCCACCAGCAGTGGAGAAGTGTTCCCTTTTCCCCACAACCTCTCCAACATTTGTTGTTGGTTGATTTCCTTATGATAGCCATTCTTTCT